>CABFPE010000123.1:811924-826337 GCA_900660155.1 Hofstenia miamia | reverse complement strand
TATATATATATATATATATATAACCTTATACATGCTATCATTTTAAAAAATATGGTGCTTACTCGTATGCCCACCCATGCCCGGAGAGTTAGATGCTTGAAACTACAACGGCCTATAGTTTGTATAGCTAAATTCTTGTATATGAACTTATTGAGATTTTTAATACATACTTGATTTGATTTTTATCTCGCTGTATATTCAAACACATTGAGTTTAATCTCAGCGTACACTATATTTCAGCAGATTAGATATGAATGCTAAACACAATTTCGGAAATTGGCAACTTTTCTCATGCAGGTTATTGCGTTAGTGTGTTAATTTCATCTCCTTGTTAATCACTTGGCATACATATCTGAGCTTCCTATTGGTTGATATTTATTTGAAATACTTTAAATGAGTTTAACACTGTAACTAAAATTAACATTGGAGATTGCTTGATTCTCTTGACTAAATAATGTAACATGTCATTTCTTAATATATTTTGATTATTCAGTTTTAAACAAAACTCGTTTGTGACTTTCAGAACTTTATAAGATATTTAAGGAGACTAACATCATCAGAGAACGTATTTCAATCTTACCTACTTATTGGTTTGATAACTGTGTTAGGTAATTCTGTTCAACTGGTTTGATTATTTCTGTACAGATTTACAAATGAGGCAAGCTTAGGTAAACCCAAGCCTAAACCCAGGCCAAAATAAATGAATGATTAATGTCAATTAAGCTCAACCCTAGCCTTAACCCTAACCCTAGTCCAGTCCAGTGCACCATCGAATCCACCTGAGCTTCTTCGTCCAAGCTACAGGATATTCCATCACATAGCAAATGATGAAAAGGTTATTGGCACATGAATTATGCAAACCTAGTCATTTCAAATTTTCAAATCTTTATTAAATATTCTTTAAATTGATCATCAATACTTCCTAGTTTTCAACAGCTAAATAAATATTTTATTCAAAAACAATCTGAGTTGACAATTGGGCTTGCACGATTGCTCTATTTTTGCCTTGGCTTTGGTTTGGACTGAAATTCGATCAGAATTAATATTCAATATTGGATTTAGATATAGTTTATTTGGGCTTGAGATTTGATCTTATAAGAAGATTATGAGAGCACATTCTGCGCTTAAGATGAGATGAAACTTAAGTTAGCATTGATTTCAACTTTGAATATCGGTCAGATTTTGCATTCATGATTCTAACATTTCATGAATTAATGCCCTTTCACATATATGTATACAAGCTTACTTTTATTAATTTATTGAAGTTTTTTTCGAAAATTTATTAAAGCTTGAAGCTGATAAAAGCCTAGTTATTGAGTGTTTTATTACATTTTTTTTTCGGTTTAGCATGCTATAAAAATGCAAGCAATGATTAAAAGTTTATGTGAATTCTACTGAATATAGGTCTTTCTGTAAAAACTTCTATAAAACCTGTAACTGATGCTGAAATGTAAATAACACATTTAGAAAATCAATAATTTAGGTTAAATTTGTCTCAAAACAATATCTGAAATCGATAAACTTCTATTTCTCCCCAGGCTATCTTGGAAATTGATCAAAGAAAAGCCATTAGGATTGTAGACAAGAGAAGCCTTGAAATCGTTTAAGGTGACGTAATTCATCATTAAATTCATCCTAAGGTTGCCACTTAAATCAGTTCCAACAATATATGGTAGATATTACTTTTCAACTAACTGCAGTTTCTAATGCTCTGCAAAATCACCTAGAAATTATTATTGAAGACAGTAGCATTTATGGTTTCATTTGCAATAATATGAAGTGTTAACTTTTAGCAATATTTATATAGTTAGAACACGTTGATGTTCATCACATGCACTTAGCCAGCATTAGCACCTAAATGGGGATCGACAGGCATTCAGGAGAGGTTGATGGGAATTTCAACTTTCCTTAAAATTTAAACTAAAATCTTACCAAGACTTTACACCATTTTAATTTTATGTTGCATGCATGGGCGGGATTTTCTGACGATTGAGGTCATTTAGTAATGATCAAGTAATTGATCGAAAGCGGAGTAAAAAATAGTTATTTTCAATTTATAAAAATTTACAAAAATTCATATTTTATGGTACTTTCGAGAGGATTTTTCATCGAGTTCGAGTAGTTCGAGTATTGATGATTTCTCATTAGGAGTCTTTCCTATCGATGCAAACTCATTCGATTTCGAGTTCTTATCATTCCGAGTACTCGAAAACCCTGGAGCGAAGCCCCGCGAAAATGTTTTAAAAATATAGACAAAATAGAGCTTATTGAGAGCAAAGTTGAAACAATTGAACAATTGAATTACCAAATTATATTTTTACATGCTGATTTTGCACTTAGCTTCGTTACCTGACCTTCCAGGAGGGCTCGTCCCCAAACCCCGTGGCTACAGGGCTGGTTAATATCAACTGTAGGTAGAACGTGATAAAAAACAATATAATTTTTTGTTTTGTGCTTAAAAATGTTTTACACAACCTTGAACGCATCAAAAATGTCATATTCTATCATGTCACACTAGAAATGATTTTTGGCCTCCAATAACACACTAAGTAAATGTTTGACTCTACTATGTAATGTAGGTTGTTAAATTATCCCTCTAAAAACAACCGAAATCCAAAGTTTAAGTTTAATAAATGATATCATCTACATTTGACAGGGATTATACATTTGCTTACAGACCCACCTCCAGATGATGATTAAGACACCACGGATTTTTGAAACTCATCAATATTGCAAATCTCAAATGATAAAATGCCATCTTCAAATTTGCGGCCTCATAATTTGTGAACGCATTGTGCCCATTTTCAACTTTAATCATTTTGGCAGCATATCAAAGTATATTTCGCTCAAATCAAAAGATAGTAAAAAATTAGAACCAGTTCCTCCAACTCAAGATGTGTCAAATAATAAATTTCGTTTCTACACAAATTAGTCATTAATGTATCACGTAATATATAAACCACGAAGTTTTGAACCATTTCCGACGTAATTTGAGTTGTTTACTAAATATAGTTTGTAGAATTAACTTTGATGTAAGCGCAACTACTATAGAAATTTTGCAATTAGCTTAAAAATAAGTGCTAAAAGCTTTTCAAAATACTCAACCAATCACGATTCAGAAATAAAGTCTCACATTTCACAATTATGGTTATTAATAATCTTCTTGAAAAACACATCTTTCTAAATTTCAATGCGCTTAGCACTGTACATTGTACAAAACATGCGCATAATAAACCAACCGTTCTTATCGGTATACTAATTGACTTATAGGTGAGGGTCTCAGTAGTACCTACTCTGTGTGTAATACCTATGGTGTGTATGTGTTTGTTATACTTCCAGTTAGTTTTGAGCAATTCAATTTCATAGTAAATTTAAGCAACTTAAATTTAATTAATAAAATGTTACTTGCAAACCTCAGAATCACTAATGATTATTCAAAATTCTTAAAGATTCATAAGTTAAACAAGATTAAATTGACATCCATTCATCATAGAAACATTATTTCTGCAATTTGATTTAAGTCAGAAAGTGAAATTTAACAATATTATAACATTGCAATGATATCGAAGTTCTTTGGATGAGATGTTGATAAGATTGTTGTTTGATGCTATTGGTAAGCTCTCTTCCCTTGTTACACCTTATTGTGGGCCTAACTGTAAAAGGGAAATGTTCCTAAGGGGCTACTAAGCTATAACCTATACCCTATTATTTCAAAATTTCCTTAATCTTAAGAATCATAATGATATTCCTCAAAACTATTGGTGATAAACACAAAAAGTATTTTACGTATAAACTTTGCTATTGCCAGTGAATGAAATGTTATTTTGTGGTTATAAGATCAGAAATTTGTATGATTTAAAGTTGACATATTTTGCAGAAATCGTGAGTGCGTTATATTTTGCAGTTTTTTTAAAACCTTTTAAACCGTTTTCTGGCCCTACAAGTTCAAAATTAATTGGCCTTAAAAAAATCGTCGCATGCGTCTATCACATCAATAGTTTGTTTGATATACTTTTTGTTAGAAAATATTTACAATGACAACACAAAAACTGCCGCTGTAGGTTATATAGCAAACTGAGAATTTTGGCTGATTTTACCAAAATATAATATCTGGGATTGACTGTTATTTCTGTAAGTAAATGTTGTGTTAAGTTTAATAATGGTTCTGCTGCAGAAAAAAATTTTATCATTCCACCAGCATTTTCATTTCATATATATATATATATATATACACACAAGTTGAGTCAAAATGTACGCTAATTATGAAGTCTTTATTAAATCAATATAAAGGCGTAGTTAGTAATACTAAATGTAACCAAAACAAAGCACAATCAATGGGGTTTGTAATATTATAACAAATGTTCAATTTAACCGTCTTCTCCAATCACCAGCTCGGCACGTTTCAGCAAATTATTCACTGAATGCCCAAGTTCTTTATCTCTGAAGTGATGCGGTCTTTGAGTTCATTGAGGTTTATAGGCCGAAATTGGTGGAATACGCGGGCCTTCAGCATGCCCCAAAAATAGAAGTCCAGTGGGCTGAGGTCTGGCGACCTTGGTGGCCACGGTATCCCATATCCTCGCCCAATCACACGATGTTGTGGACATTTTGAAGACAGAAAATTGCGAGCCATCAATGAATAGTGACGAGGAGCTCCGTCAAATATTGATTAGCCAATACGTAAACCCCAACTATAGGGTCATACGTACATGGCGCGATTAATTGCGTCATGTTACTAAAAATAGAAACGACATTTCTTTTTGGGCTACTTATGACTCATCCTGGTGCTTGAAGAAGAAAGCGGTTCAATTAAAAAATTTGTTATAATATTACAAACCCCATTGATTGTGCTTTGTTTTGGTTACATTTAGTATTACTAACTACACCTTTATATTGATTTAATAAAGACTTCATAATTAGCGTACATTTTGACTCACCCTGCATATATAGATAATTTTTCTTACTTTATACATTATATGTATATGCATTCATTTTCTAGTGACATTTCAGCATAATTTAATTATTTATGAAACATATTTAATAAAATATTTTGCAATAATAGTAAAAGTAGTTCTAATGATTTGACGCTTTACATATAAATTATAGTTACTAAATTATTTAATTAATAGTAATTGCAAATATTTGGTAGTTTTACATATTTAGCAAACCAATATTGTTTTTGAAAGAGTACACTCTCTGAAAAAGTCCTTATTTTTCTAATAAATCAATTTCTTATTATGAAAATTTAAACTAAATTTTGTATTTTTAAATATTATTCTCTTATTAGAAAAACCTTTCTTGTTCTCTTTGAATTCAATAATGATCAATAGGAATAATTTATGCAAAGTTACAACATTGAATCTCCAAGTGTAAAAAATAGTAATATTTGTTTAGTATACGTATTTATTCATATTCACTCAAAAAATGTATTGCTACTATAAATTTCATTTAAGATCAGAACATTATTTCTTTTTCAAAAGTTAAATTTATTTGCAAAAATCAACACATGTATACAAGGATATTTCGTTACATTTAGAAAAATGATTTACATAAACGAAATTGTCTGCCCAGTTTGGGCGATTGAAAACATGACATTTATACAAAACAAGTAAAATCTTGCACTGCCACCATCACAAGCAAATGACTTTGCGCTATGTGTATCATTAAAAAATATTTCTTAAAATTATTACTTCTAGAAATAAATCTCTTATATATTAAACCAGAATTTTTATCTTGATATTAAGATGTAATTTCTAAATTACAATTTCAAGAGATTAATCACTCAACTGTAGTATTTCAAGATGAAATTATCTTGATTACAAGAGAAAATTTTATTGAATATAGGAAATTAATTTCTTAAAATTTCATAACATTTCAAGATGTTTTTATTTAAAAAACAAGATACTTTTTATATGTGTGTAGGCAATAGTCTAACCGAAAAAGTAGATTTAAATATTTTCCTTCTTGCTAACCCCGATCCAACCACATAAGAGCAATTTGAAAATTGGCATGCTTAAATATTAAGCTCAGATAAGTTTTTATATTATATATATATATATATAGTGTATATAAATTAAATTTTTTTCGTAGAATGCTGTTCAACACATAAAATCTGTGTCTTGGTCTAAAAACAATTTGTGAGAAGTTTCATGAGATTAGAATAATATTTGAAAACGTCCATCAATTTGTAAGGCACCACTGTCAAGTCCTCAAGTGTTGATAAAAGTGACCCAAACATCTCTAAAATTGGCTTAAGAAATTGAAGCATTGATATATTTAACTTTGTGTTTTATATTCACCCTATATTTGAATTTAAAATTTAGATTAAATCTAGTTGTATTAATCTATCATTAATAGCTAGTCTGTAATTAGATTGTTGTTATACTTTATTCGTTTAAGTTCTAACTTTAAATTAGGAGTTAGAGTTAAAGTATTAAGTTTAGGTGGAAACCAATTACTCTACTAAAAATAAAAGTTATCTTTTAAACTTAGAGGATAACGTGTTAGAGAAAATATAACCGATTAACAATTTACCTGTTAAATTGACTGCATTTAAAAATAAAAACTATTCGCTAGTAAGCGCAAACCAAGTTCGGGTTAATCAGGAATTACATAATTCATAACAAGGTTATAAAATTTTTCTAACAGATCAATTAAAATAAAAACCCCTATTGATTGGACGAAAACCACTTGAACTCAAAATTATCCAATCACATTGATCAATACAATTACTTGTTCAACAAAAAGTTAATCACTTGCTCACGCAAGTAGTAGTGTTTACCAGAAAAAACACTCAATTTATCACTCTGCTGCTGGGAACCTAACCGTGATAAGAGGACAAGTGATGTTGTGTCTTTTATCTCACCTTCAAAGTAAAACATGGGAAGAATCGTTGTCTCTCACAATTGAAAATGTTGTACGTCATTATCAAAATGCAAATGTACCAACAGTGGGAGGCACAAATAATTTTGTTCACATCATCAAAAAGTTTATAACAAAGAATATTTACCTTTGTTCAAATTGGAGAGTGTAAGGAGACATGAGCATTATCTAGCTATCATAAAATTTAAATGTCATTTATATTCAACAATGAGATTTTACAAAACCAGTGTTTTGGATGACATGGATGCCCAGAAAAAGAATAGAGCTAGGGCAGAACAAGAAGCCGTTGACAATGACATTTCATTTATGGAGAGAATGATGACTGATAGAATTGCTTCATACTCAGGCGTTGATATACGAGCATCTCAAGACGCCATTCAACGTGAGAAGAGAAAAACTTTGGAGGACGCAAAAAAGTGATGATCAAATTGGTTAAATAATTGAAACAAATGCATTTGAGTCTTCAAGTACTTCTAGTGACGATAATTTTCATTTAGCCTCAACAAGTGGTTCTAAACAAAAACACCGCCGTGTAGATTTTTATCTCACAAGATATTTTGAAGTCTCCAGACATCATATCATGCAATATAAGAAACAATATTACGCCAACCCAGCTTTCTGCATTAATCCATTCCCTCATATCTACCTGTGGTGATCCATCACATATCTCTGATAAGCAAGTACTATTAGTAGCTGTATTTTTTTAATGTTTGTAAATCTTTAGGTTCAAGAAAAGTTTTTCTTACTGGAATCTGAAAATAGAAGCAGCTTTTACTATCCAGAAATGCCAATTGATAAAGATCGGTTGCATAAAATGGTTGATTTCTTTCGTGACACATTGCAACAACCTTTTGCAAGGGGCGATTACAAAGAACTTGTTCAACTTTGCCTCCTTTGGTTATTAGGGGCGTTGAGTCAGAAAACTTCTCTATGAATCATCCTGGTGCCATCCATAGGACTCGGTGGATGTCTAAGCTCCTCTATACTATAAAATGCATTTCTGACTGAGAAAATCAAGTCTCAAAAATATATCGGAACGAAATATCAAATTGATAATGTAATAAGGTTCACTGTATTCAGAGTGCATGTGTACGTGCAATGGTGGCTAGTTTGTCCAATTCGAGAAAGTGCTCCAGCAAATGCTCTGCTGTTAGTTGAGAGACTTCATGAGTTTTCACAGCATGATGGACTATTAGCAGGAAAATCACTTAAAACACTTGGACGCCATATTTTAGGTGAAGAATTGATTCCATTGCTCTCTTCTCCTCAATGATATCAGTAGAAGCAAAAGAATAAATGAGATATCACATTCTTTTTTTGCACTGAAACCAACACCTTGGATTACACTAGCCTCATCTTCCACCAGTGTCACAAAGTGGATCTTCTTTAGCTAGTCTTATTGGTCCAGACTCAATTAAATTTTTTGAGATAATCGGTATTCAGCGTAGTTTCATTCAGTTGCCAGTCGATGAATGGAATGATAACGCCGAATTTCAAAAGGCGAAAGGTGGAGTGAAATTATGCCATGAATTTTTCCATATTTCAAGGAACAAAAAACAATTCCAAGATGTATTACAAGTCTTCGAGAAAGCTAGAAAGGAAATTCTTGATCAGAGGAAAATATCAATTATACTGGAAAGTTTTGGTTCCTGTTACTAGACAAGGATTAGCCCTTGAATACGAATAAATGTTATTCATATGGTATTTAGTTGACTTTATAAAAATATTTAATGAATTAGAATAAATATTTTATTGTTTCAATAGATTAAGTGGATGTAGTGAAAAAATGTATGCAAAATATCAAGATTTTTTGTGAAAAGTCAAATGTTCAAATCAGTGGGACGTTATCAAATTTAAATAATTCCTCATATGGGATTTTTACATCAATCCGTCCACAGATTTTATGTGATGAACAGCACAATCGGAAATAGTCGAGGCAACTGCAACACCCTAATATATATATATATATATATATATATATACTGAATTTCCAGACAATTTACCAGATTAAAAAACCAATTCAGAACACTTGATGACTGGTATTTCCTTAAAAAATATTACTTTAGGAAACCTTGTAAACCTAAAAGATGTAAATCTCCAACAGACAAGATCACAATGATTAAGTACCACCCCCAACTGAACAGGACTGGACCTGGCCGAATCGCGGTCCACACCGTACTACTTCCAGCTCTATTAGTGATCATCTTGAAGTAGATAATGAAGTTATTCCAAACGCGGTTTTATTCCTATAATAGAATTACAATTGTAATGATGCGTTGTTCCCATCCAATTCATTTTATTTTGTATTGATAATATATTATTTGTGCTAACAAAAACAACTCCAAAAGCCTCGAAATTAAATGTTAAGAAAACCTTTATTTTTTAAGAAAAATAAAATTAGTGTACTAATATATTTTTGATTAAATGCTCAATCGAATAACTTGAAACGATCATTAACCTTAAACTGCCTGGAGATTTTTGAAAATGTTTTATGATTGTAAAAAATTTTTTTGAACGCCTATAGCTTAAAGACTATCAACGCTATGCTCAATTTGAAGTCCTTCTTCTTCACAACCTCTGACATTCCCCAATAGATCTGTCATGCTTCACGATTTTCAAATTTGCTAATAGACTTGAAGAAAATTCTTTGTAAATGTGGAAAAACGGTTTGTCCTTTAAAAAGGACGACAGGCTGCTTAAGGTTAAATACGGGTTTTCAAATTGTTTTGTGAAATCATATTCTTAGAATTTGATAAAGGGCAACATCGTTAAGGTCCAATTCTTCAGAGGATTCTTCTGCAGACTTATAAACATGAGGTTGCATTTCCTTATAATGGACGCTGTGGTGTTAGGCTAAGCAAAATTTGATTTATAATGAAATAGGTCAATGCAAGAATGATGGGCACATTGAACGTCATATCTTCACAAATTTGAGGTTTCCATTAGTAAGAACACTATTTAATACATGAATGGCGGTTTTTATGAACTTCATTAACAATTAAGTTTGAAAGAAATACTAAAACAAATCGTATAAGCATTACATGTTAAACCTCTTGTTGTTATACTATAATCAAGAATCGATTTAAAACTTACTTTAAATTATTAGTCTCAATTAGAGGTCCGCCGGTTAGGATCGGTTTTGAAAAAAATGATTGCATTGAGACAATATTCGACCTGCAAAGGCTCACAAATCAATAAAATGGCTTTATGTGCACAAACAACGTTGAACAGTGGCGCTGGAAACTTCTTTGTATATTTAATGTCTTATATTGTAAATTGAGATCTTCCTCCACATAAATCAATGTCATATAAGTTCTCCCAGGATGCTCTGCTATCCAATAATTTAATCAGCTATAATTAAATTATGCAGGTTGCTACAAAAACCGCGAGCACTTCTATTTTCATTGGCTAGATTTTGCGAGACACTTTGAGAACTACCGACTTCTTTAATTAGGTATGCACCGATGTTCTAACCTTTTAAACGTTCTGGAAAGAATAGAATTCACACAAGCGGAAATAATTCGCTCTATTCAAATTTCAACTCGAAATAATCATTAAACTGAAATAACTGTGGAGTAATAGCGATTTAGGTTTATTCTGTTAAATTAGTTCGAGAATGTATTTTAGGTACTAACATTTTCAATAATGAAAGAGTCCGTTTTAAAATTAACTTAACAAAAGTTACGTACAATCCTTTACTTAATCATGAAATTTGACATTTAAATATATTCTTGAAAACAAATATTGAGTGGTCAGAATTCGACAAAATGCATAACAGCAAACTGTGTGATATTTTCAATAATCATATAAATTGCAATGCAATGTTTTATGTTATTGGATAATTTTTTTATACGTACCGATCCTCAAAATTTCTAGATGCTAACACGTTAACCAATACTAAAGCACTATTTGAACGGTCTTTATATTGATGATGCAATGCAGCCTATCAGAAAATCATGAGAACCTTGGTGATTGTAGAAAAACAGTCTTAGAAATCTGTATGGGAAAGTTTGATTAATTCAATGCAAACTGATTCATTTTTTGTAGATAGACCACCCAAACCGATTGAGGCGTGCGTGTGTAAAGTCGGGTTTTGCACTCCTTAATGAGACAGCGAAAACTTCATCCTTTGGCACTTTTAAATTTCGGATACTTTATAAACTAGTGATTTGTAAGTGTTTAAAAATTTTTTAGGAAACCATAAAAAATTAAGACCATTATCCTTGGCAGTTTAAGGTTAAAGAAACTTATTCATATTAGGGATGTTGATGGGAGTCAATATTACTGGTCTTCACTTCTATGAGTTTTATTGTTTCTTTCCCATTGGATTGGAAGCGCATTATCAAAATTATATTTCAATAACAAATTTCCTTTCATCCCAATTTCGATCCGCTTCTAAGTAATTTTACTCTCTGGAGAACATTATTGTCAAACCTTTGACAGCATGTCCTTTGTTTACACTCATTAGCATAAAGTTATTTTAAACTTACGCTGAAACAGCGCAGTTGGTTTTAAAAGCCATCGATTATCACTGTTTTGATATGAATTGGATAACCGTTCAGAAATATATAGCCCTTAGTTATGGACAGAATTGTCAATTTTTATCATCCCATGTAAATATGTGAGTCTTACACCCATCGCATGCCTTGGGAATGTCATGCCTAAAGTCAGAGCTGTACTCCAAAATAATTAACAAGGGGCTCTAAATTTGAGTACTATATTTTTATGTTATATTTTGAACAAAATTAATTTCTCAACAAATATAATAAAACACTCAGTACCGCAATGCAATTTTAACACGGTCGGCTTAGGCCCCCCCCCCTGAGCACATTTGAATTGTACTCCCATTTCAGAATTTGAAATGTGTAAATACGCGAACTATTGAATGTAGCTGAATTGACAAATGTTCTTTTTTGCAAATGTGAAGTCCAATTTTTATTTGTCATCTTTGCCAATGATTATTCCATTCACCCCTCTCAAGGATAAGTCTGGTTATTTGGAAAGGCATATTCACGAATAGATCATTTGTATACTGACCTAAATCACAAAGTTGCCTGAAAGTGGACACAAAAATTTGTTATTTGCTTAGTTATGTATTTTATTTTTATTACTGCTAATAAGACTACCTACAAAATTTCTTAACCGTAAACTGCCAATTGTATCCATAACAACGCAATTGTTTTCTTCAAACAAGGCTATTAAAAATTAGATGTCTTTCGATATTGACATATCTATGAGTAAATATGCTCCCGTGTAATGGTGCTACGAGCATGTGAAAGCATTAACTATTTATCAATAAAAAATCCGAATTTTTGAATGAATTCTTCGTAACTAATGTTCAGATAAAAATCCGGTATAACGCTCTTGGGAGTGACAACTAAATCTGTATGTAGACCACTAAAACCCTTATCAGACACGCCATGCGCAAACTCAGATTTCGTAGCTTGATCAGAGATAGCGCCAGATCAATCAATTTTTGTTAACCAGTAATAAACAGTTGTTTTAACCCATATAGAGGTCTAATACTGGATCAATGGGTCTATTAATTAGTAAATTTTGAAAATCTTTAATCGATGATATTTAATACTTGGATAGTTTTTGCGGTTCTTGTAAGTAAGTTCTATTTTTCATATTACGTTGATAGAATGTATGAGCAAAATCCAGACAATTTTTTCTGTAAAAAAAATAGTTATTTGATGATCCTACTAAAAACGCTATATAAATATTATTGTTAATGTTGTTCATTATAAACTATTATATACATGTGGAGGTGTGTTTGATGCAATAACTAGATTGGTATATTAGTTCTATAAAAATCCACACGCCGCACCATGGTCGAATTTTGAAACAATAAGTCTTTATAGGTTAAGATAAGGGTCTAAGAACTGAAGTCATACTTATATAAGAGTTTATTTCTACACCCAATTGAAAATATAATTATAGTATCAATAGAATTGTTTACTTTCTGTTTAAAATTGTTTACTATAAACGAACATTTGAAAGTGTCTTTTTTCTTATTTCTGGCGGGATTTTTAGCTTTTTATGTATATAAATTTCCATCAATATATTAGTAACATGACAGTATATTTGCAATGGAAATTATAATGGCATGCGAACACATAATTGTCAATTAAATGGATTGACGGTAATTTGTTGAGAAGCGGTTCCAAAAATACGGTCATCCATTAAATGTAAACAAAACGAAATCTAAATTTGCGGAAATTATCTATTTCAATTTATACCTGCCAATCTTGTTAAACGTAATAAGAAAATTGCATATTATTTCAGAACAGTGCTTTCAATGGGCCAGTCTTGATTTGCGATTAAGTCCATCCGTTAACATATTTTTCAAATGTATGAAAATTTTATGTACGTATAATTTTTAAATAATTTTAAAAAACATTAATTGAAATTAATCGCCTGGTGATTTTTCATAAAATTTAATGTCTACTCGAAGTCGTGCTCTTTGCTTACCTTATTTCCACGCCCGCCTCAACCCTTTGAAATTTTACAATTTTGAAAACCCAGATTTATAGAGGCTTGCAGGACGCCGAATGTACCTGAATCCGTTTGAAAACACTACTTCAAAAATAAGAATCATACGCTAAGAATTTATTCAAACTTATACTTAATTATACGAAATGCAAGTATATTTATGTTGAGTAGTTAACAGTGAAATTCTGAATTTTAATGTTTTAAGTGATTAAAATTTGTAATTATTAGTGTAGAAATTTTCGACACAGGTTCAAGCTCTGCGACCATAATTTGACCCAAGGTCCAAGAAATTTTCATAAAAATTGAGCTGCCAAATAATTAGTATAAATTGGGGCCAACCGAATTGGCCGGATGAATGAATGCAACTGTGGCTGTTGAGTTTTAGTAATTATTTATTTTCGAATAATGAGTGCAGTTTCTGAAGCATTCATTTGAATATTTACTTTCAAAGCAAAGATAATAAACTAACTGATAACTTTTAGTAAAAGTGGATTTTTAATAAAATTTTGGTTTTATTTCAACTTCTATTTGCTAATTGATTTAAATGATTCATTGAACATTTCTTTGAAAGTTTAAGGGAATTTTGGTAATTAGTTTGTATTAAATTCAATAATCAATTTTTTTATAGTGAAAAATCTATAAAGTTGTTTTTTAGGGGCCGATTCCAAATGCCCACGATTCAGATATACAATCACAATCAACATGCATCCATAGTTCCAAAGAAAGCGTTCGAATACGACAAGATAGTCCCATCATGCGGAGAAAGCAGTCTACTGATGGAATTGAACTCACATCCACTAACAAACAGGCATTACTCAAAGTAAAGAGAGAAGAAACTTCGTTGGTGTCTAAAGAATCAACTCCTAATCATCTTTCTCCGTAAATACTCACAATTTATATATGTATATATATAAATATATATATATATATATATATATATATATAAATGCAGCGCTCATTTATTAAGTTGAATTACCGAGCTTTAGACGTTCATTTTGCGTTTTCGATGGAATCTCAATTATTGAAAATGAAGGCT
>CABFPE010000123.1:777824-811892 GCA_900660155.1 Hofstenia miamia | reverse complement strand
ATATATATATATGCAGCGCTCATTTATTAAGTTGAATTACCGAGCTTTAGACGTTCATTTTGCGTTTTCGATGGAATCTCAATTATTGAAAATGAAGGCTCTGAGGATTGCTTCGAAGAAAGCTTTCGATAAAGTTATTTAGTTCGTGGATATCGACCGTGCTGTGACAACTTGCCTCATATTTTGAAAAATTAATAACGTACTTGTATACAATTGAGGAAGCTCCTGAGAAAATATCTGCTGCAATTCAATGAAATTTAAAGACCCGGTACATATGCCTATAGCTTTATATCCATCATCCCCGGATTGTTCCCGAAATCATTATGGACTGTCTAAATCTAGTTGTCTGTGCAATATCGAGCATTATGCAGAATTTTAGCAGATCGGTGCACGCATATGAGTACATCAAATTTAGTACGACAGAATGAAAGTATTTTTCCCTAATTTCGGCTCTGAGGCAGAAACACTTCTTGTGCATTATTGCTTAATAATGAACTCAGTCTTAACTAATACTTTACTGGACTCAAAGAACACTTCATCTATTGAAATTCCGACTTACTTTTTTCTCAAATCGGGTATATTCTTTCATAATTATGAATCTAAATTTTTAGAATTGCATTTTTGAATTTTGATTATTTTTTAAACTTGAATTTTTTCTGAATTAGAATTTGAAAATCTATGATTACCTCATCAAAATTTTTAAAATATCATACGTTGAAGATCCTAGACGAAATTGGTTTATCTCCAGACTAGTCCAAAATTCTTTATACTTTTTGCTTAGTAACGACCACTTAATAATTAATTAAAATTTCACTGTTAGCCACTTAAAAAATTATTTAGAATTTTCAATTATCTTATAATTGATTTAAAATTTGTTTTAATTGTTTAGTAATTTAAATTAATAAATGAGTATTAGAAAAAATCGATCCCAGAATAAATGTGACATATTTTTTACAATTGTTAGCTTGATGGGAGCTGGGTCATCTTTTTAAACATTTTTCATTGCTCTGTAAGGTAAAAATTTCCATAAAAGAAAAATTCAGTTCCACGAATAATAAAGTTAAGAAGTCCGCAAATGAAGGACTGAGGTACCATGACATCGTCGGAAACACCATGAATAAACCGAGTTTGAGAACAGAATTCTACATCCTAAATACTATTTAAAATGAACTAGTTTATTTGGTTTTGTACTTTAACTTCTCTTGTTTTGAAAACTGCAAGTGTTTGTTTATGTAATTTATATGGAAATTAATAGTACAACTGAAATGTATTTTCATACAACATAAGCTAACATTTTCTTTGACAGCCACTAAAAACTCATATCAGATAGAACTAGATCTTCAAAGAAAATGTTGGTGCTTGTTGGTAAATATTATTGTTGCTATTGACAAACAAACGAAACATCATAAATCTTTCTTTAAATGTTTGCTGCTTAATTTCACACCTACTTGAAACATTTGATATTTAACTAGTTTATCTAAATCAATTTCTGTTGAATTATTAATGTTAACACAATTTAAGACAACCTACTAATTTAAAATTCATAAGGAAATTAGATTTGAAAGTTATTCATTTAGTAAACGTATGCATGACAGATAAATGCAATGTAATTATTAATTGGGAGATATTGGGCAAGTGTAAATTAACATTAAGTGTATACCAGAAATTTGTGTTGCTCATGACACGACCCTCTTTTACCTGAATGCAATTTATTTTTTATTAATCAGCTTTGATAAGAATTTTTACAAATGAAGTGAAAATATGAATTTTTAAATGTTTTTTCGCGATAATTTTAAAATATTATCGTTTCAAGCATAACTCAAAGGTCGCCTTAGCGGCTTTATTTAAATTTTGTTTAGCAATAAATGCATACAACAATAACTACACTTTTCTAAGCGTAAGTGCATATTGGAGTGCTGTCCACAATACAGGATATTTGAAAATAACCAAAACACTAGCAAGTACATATATTGCCAATTATGTTGATAATCTCATTGAATTTGAAACACATCAAATGCAAATTTATTCTCAAGGAGTAATTACTGTTCTAGTGTCAATATTGATTTTGTTTTCCATACACTTTCTATTTTCCTGTGAATTGTTCTCGCTTTTGGTAATATGATTATTGCAATAAAAGTGGCCCAATGTAAAACAAATCTGGGTTGTAGGCCGGTCAATCGTTGAGAAAGTACTTGTGCTACAGAGTAGCGCCGAAAATTAAGTGCACCAATTCTGGGTAAACAGAAATCTAATAGCAATGAAATCACCAGTCATTGTAAAGTTTCTTAACTCTTCTTAACATGATGTCATTGAAAACGGTGCAATGTAAAATTTGCCTAAGAACCATCTATTTTAGAATATTCAAATAGTCTGTATATAACAATATTTTTTAATCTATATAGTTTATTACTTCCCGTAAGAATCGCCATTTTTACAAAATTATAAAAAATTTCATGCTGGGATTGCTTCACATTATATGGTGAACAACAATCGAATTCATTCCAACCACAGAATTTCTTTCTAATCTCTTCTAAAATGTTCTGTATAGCGTTAGGCGTGAACCTAAATGAATTTAAAAACCAGTCAATGAAATTTATGTACTTTAAGGACCTATGTTTATTCAAATAATTTTGAAAATTTCTTGTGGACTGCGCCAAGTTATGGATCACTCAACTTAGTTTTCACAAAAAGTCTTTTACACAGAAAGTCCCGCATTCACTTCTGATTGCTACTTGACTTTAATGATCTGTTGAACGGTGAAAATTTGTTCCCATTACGTTCCTAATGAAATTTTAATGATTTCCGTTTTATTTAGAACAATGATTTTATCAGGAAATCAATCGGTTAATGTTTTTAAAATATTAATAAAATCATTTTCTTTGGACAATTGTTTCAAATTGTTTTTAATCAATTATTTATATAATATTCTAAACGCTTCCGTTCTTACATCAACTTTATTTTCCTCCGGCCAATACGCATCGATAATTTATCGCAATTGTTGATTTCACTGAGGTTGAATTAATTTAGCCCCATCCCTCCGTCCTACGTATACCTAAATATGATTCGACATAAATTTAAGAAAATAAAAATTTATGACAGAAACATTTTGTTTAATATAATATAGTGATATTCTTAAATTATTGGCACATTCTTTTCAATGAAATTACCGCTTTATGTTATGGGATAAATCCGGTTTTATCTGAAATGAACTTCCAAAAATTGACAAAGCCAATCTTTTAGAAATTTGCTTGATATATTCCTTCTTGGCACAAAAAGTTAAGAAAAATTCTTATTATTTCCAATCTTTTGCTTTTATGTAGCCTACATATTATGAGCATATATTTAATCATTTATGCAATATTAGCCCTACGCTGCCCAATGTGTTTGCATGGATACAGTCAACGTGCGCTAATTTTTAGGGGAGATTGGAAATTTATGCTTAAGAAAAACAACAAACTGCTCTAAAGATAGAAGATATGTTTTCAAAAGTTTCAACCACTAATGTATATCAGAATTCAATGATTCACAAAGTTAATAAATTTTATAATATACGTTTGAAAATTAAGACTAAAAGCCTTTGCTTCGATTTGATATCTGAAAATTTCGAGATAATTTTAACAAAGTTGGACTATCATAAATTTAATAACTATATTCTTAAGCTACAATTATGCAATTATATTATTTATATTAAACAATAACATTTTTTATTATTTATGTTTTTTTACATTATATTATACTTTTATTAAAATTGCTTGTATTATTAAAAGTGGAAAAAACTATTTCCTTAATAATATTATTTACGATGTCAATAAACTACGTACTTAGAGCATCCTGTATAAAAGACAAAACTAACTGCAAATTGCTCGCCGCGCAGCCTCCGAAGTTTTTCAAGTAGTTTTGGTTTGCACTAGTAAAAAGTTAAGAATAGTTACTAAAATGAACGAATGCACGTTTTGAGCATTTTACGATTGGTACAAGCCAAAATTTTCATGTAAAAATTAGACAGTTAGAAAAATACTAATACTAACATCTCTACCCAAATAGATTTATGTGAAACGCGTTGCTTTTATTGATTGTATATCTATTTACTGAGATTTTTGGACTAGGCGATTTCCCGCTTATGTAGCAAAATGTTAATGGCTTTTTAGTATTTAGAAAAAATAATTATAGAATTACTAGAAATAAACTAATATTTAAATTGAGTTTTGCTAACTTTTAAATTGCATTTGATTCATTCGTAAGAACAACAACACGTAGTGTGATTTTTTTATTTTTTTCAAATATTTTTTGACAAAGTGTAAATTTAGACTTCATTAATATTGCAGGTAATTAAAATCTAAAACATGCCCACACTTGAGACATCATGAATTTTAATTTTCATGGATTTTCGACAGCTTGGTATAGTTTTCAGTTTATTTTGGGGTCGTAATTGGAATAGGTGTATTTCAATGTGACAGCTTTGAATATCTTTAGAAAAACAACTTAAATTTCACTGTGTTTAGAGGCATTGCCTTGTCAAGTTTGTATGCCAATTTTTCAAAATATTGGATGAATTGGAATGAGTATTAACGTAGCACCTGTTTAATGACATTTTATTACCCTACGTTTTAAAAATTTCCAATAGTTTTGTTGAGTAGGGAATTTCAATTATATTTCGTATTTATAAGCGGATTAAATTTAACAATAAAAAATATTTTATTAAGTTCAAATCACATTTCAACTATTTTCCCTAATTGCTCATGTCAGTAATAGCGATTTACTGTTAAAACTTTTGACGCAAAATGAAATGCAAAGAGACCCATTTATAGTGAAAGTGTTGTAAATATACATTTTTAAATTTATTTACATGAAAATTTTATTCCTCTTTTCTATGCTTTATAATTATATTTTACAGCACGTTTAAAAATTTGTTGTTATGAGTTTCACTCTGTCTGTTTGCCATGCAAATTTGAAACGAAACTTTAGCATTTGATAATAAACTTTTCGATTAGCTCCGTAGGTGAATTTTAGGCATAGATGCTTATAAAGAGCATTCAATTCTACCAATTACCTTTATCTCTAATTGATACCATTCAATGAGCATATAAATGAATAATCATAACTAGAAGTATCTTCACATGTTCTCAACCACATGCGCCATTCTAGAATCATTCTAGACAAAGCATACCCAGATCATGATGGGAGTGGGAGGCGTTGAACCCTTGTTTTAGTGATCAGGAATCAGTGGATGACTATCAACCAATCTAACATATTTTGGGCAATCATCTCTTACTTCAATGACTGTCTCATCTGAGAACAAAACATTTTTCCAGTTCCCCACTGTTGAATACTGATGGTTTCTGCCCAACTGAAGTCTATTTTCGATATGAGTAATAGTCAACAATGGACGACGATACGGCTTTGCTAGCTTAGAGCCCACAATTCTAAGAGCATGTCTGTGGTACAGTATGCGCAGAACAATCGCCCGATGCTACCATTTCATTGAGAATAACAGCAGCAGAAGATCTTGGACTGAGCATGGATAGTCGCTTGATTTGCCTCATGTCCCTGTCAACAAATGTCTATGGTCCTCCACAGTTGAGATACTGTATTGTTTGATCTCCAGTCTCTTAGAAACGCCTTATAACTCGTGAGATAGTTGAATTTCTTATATTGAGACCAAAAACGATTTCATTTTGAGATTTTGTTGTATTTTGATAAAGTGAGTTGTTCTCCATTCATGGCTTGCTGAGGTTGGCAAAAGAAAAGTCTATTGGAAAACCGATTTCTGATTAATTACATTGCCTATCACTATTCCTTCTTTTGCCCTTCGAGTATATGAACACTCTAATTAAACGAGAAAAAATAAAAAATCACAGAAAATTATTTGTTTCAAACATTTTGCTTGCAAGTATACTTTGCTGTGTTGATGTTGATAATTTTATTTATTTTATTTAATAAAATTAAAGTTCTATATTAATAAAACATCCTCTTATATGGCAAATTATTATTAAGAATACAGGGTTTCTTGCTTTATACTAATGTAAAAAAAATTGTTCCGCTAGGTACACCTATTTAGAAATTTACTTAGTACAATTATGATTACACTATTATATTTTGCTATTTCCTGATTTGTTCCATTCAAGACTCTTCAAGAATTTGATTAAATTATGCAAAGTGTCAAGTGTTATTACCGATGTATTGCGAATGGAAATATATTGAAGAAATTAATTTAGTCCGTACTCAAGAAATAAAATTACAAGTAGTATTACAATGGAATTATGATCCTACCGAATTTTAATTTGTATGCTAGTTTCCTTAATTTTGCATCCTGCTAGAAGTAAGAACATTTCACCTCTGTAATTAGAACCAGTGTATTAAGACAATTGCATTTCCATCAGGGTTTTTAAACTCGTTTCGACGTATTTTTTGTATTGACATAATTTATTTGTTGATGCTAGTTTTTCATTTGAACGTTAGTAATTTTATGGCAATTTCAAACCGCTTTGTTCAAGAAAATTTTGAAATTAAATGCGTGCAAAGCAACATTAGGACGGCTTGAAAAAGCAATTTGAAAAAATTAATATTAGTTTTTTCTGCGAAATTTTAAACAAAGATCGAGTAAAATACTATTTACTCCATTAAACCTTAAATTTGTTTCCAAAAATAATAAGTATAGAGCAATTTTGCAATCAACATGTTTGCTCATTGGGATGCTAAAAAATCTTTCTGCAAGTCAGCTTATAACTATTTTTTAGTTTTTACATTCAATGTAATTACATGTCATTATTGGAATTCAAATTATTTGGTAAAAGCAAGCCAACCTAAATATTTAGGTTAGTAAGATTACCTTGGTAGAACCCAAGCTCATCTTTCATCAACGACATTCTCTAAGCAGGAAAAAATGTAATTCTATTCAAAATTGAAATCCTGTGAAAAATAGCAGTGTAACATTTAATTAGTAAATACTGTTGTCTGTATTCCATTGTTCCCACCAGTTGCATAGTCTATTTCCTTGGACTGGTGGCATGAATTAATGCACTATAATGCAATTCGTGTCAAAGACTTGTAAATCAATCTCAAATTTGCAACAAATACGATTTAATATTGTATAGTCAGTTATTATTTGTGCTAAGCTTTATTGAATTTCAACATTGAAATGTACTTGGAGATTTAGAATATTGTCCTACTTTTAAACTAAAAAACTTGAATTTATGATAAAAACTAGGCACATGTTATCGCTGGATTTAGAAACCTTTCACCATTGAATAGTTCAGTTAGAATTTGTAGTTCTGAATAATCGGAGAACGTAAGCAAAGGGCAGCTGACAAGCAATGACTTTTGGGATAGAAATATTGTCGAACCCGTCACACATAAACTACAATATATGTTAAATAACTTATATATATATATATATGTCAATGTTTTATATGTTGGGGTGCATACATTGTTCTGAGTGCTGCTAGCCGCTGTATTTTGAGGCTGTAGACCCTTAGCCCCTCAGCCTCGCCACTGTATATGCAACGGTAGATATGAGTAAATATTGTTAGTTAACACAAATTTTACGCTTGCTTAGTCTGAATACATTTTTTTAATAAACTTGCCTCTCAACAAAAGACGTATTTGAATACTGAATGGAATTTTTGTTGCTAAGAAGTAATTTTTCATTTTTGAAGATCTTCAACGAAGTTGTTTTTTTCTGTTTTCATAAGAGCACCACATTTTCATTAAGCTGCTCTTTTCTCCATCCTTTTTTGTAGATAGTAGATTGGTAGAATATCTACTTACTCTCTAATAAAATACTTAGAACTGGTTATTCCATCTACAACAATTTCATTCGTATTCTACACATGTCGTAATTTCTCTTGTGCATGACATTTAATGACTTTAATGAATGAATTAAACCGTTTGTGAAATAAATAGATATTAAATAGGAAAATCATATCAATAAAAATACTGGAAGAAATCGTTAAGGAAATAAATTAAGCTCAGTGTCATTTTGATGTCGTGAGAATTCATTTGCCAAAATCACACGTACATGGTCCTCCCCGTATCGATTAAACAACTAATCCCCTGTTATAGCCGCAATCCAAAATGCATTTAATTAATGTATCTCCTCCAGTGATATGTTCCGCTTAAAATATAACATTGTTTGTCTGTCAAATTAATTTCATATTTCTTCTGATTCTTGTGAATTGCATGCTTCCTTGCTTTTCAGCTTCTAGCAATCCATCCAGATAATTGAGTCAGAAGACATAGATACATTTGCAAGAAATCCGACGCCAATGAATAAACTTCACAAAACCCAATGCTCTTTCGCTTTATCATTCTTATATAGCAACGAGTTGCTAAGAATTATTATATTTTAGGTCAAATACTAAATATTTGTCTGACCTTTTTTTAGGATTCATAGAATATGTTGAAATTGGTCACACAAAAAGTGAATGGACCCCTCTCTTTGATGTATAACCTGAGTCTGAAAACAACTATATTTGCTGCGTATTTCAATATCCCTTCAGAGAAATCTTCATCTACCACGTGAAATCATACATGTGTGATCAGCGGCGTACCCAGGATTTTCTCTGACGGTGAGGGGACATCGTCATTATTACACAATGCGGGGCGAAGCCCCTCAAAATTTTTTGAAAATATCGAGGAAATAGACCCTAAAAAATGCATTTCACGATCCTAGATTTTAAATTTTTCAATTTTACGAAAAAGTTTTTGATTTATCGAGTCAAAATCAAATTTGGAAACCTGACGGCGGGAGGGGGGAATTCCACCATGCCCCCCTGCGTACGCCACTGTGTGTGAGTCCAAACATACCATAAAATATAAACTACTAATATCAATGCATTATCATACCTCCTAAGTTGTAAATACCTTATTTACAGAGGTAACAATAATATCTTGAATTACATTTAGATTTGATTAATAAACTACACACACACACAAACAACATGCATATTTATTGCTCATGCTCATAAACGAAATTTAAGGCTGTTTAACAAATTATTAATTGATCTCCTTTTTAATTCAGGAGAGGCTGTAGTTGGCAATCTAAATTTTCAGCACATCAACATTACTCTATTGTCGTAGTAAAGCAATAATCAAATCCTAATCCTGCAAGCCAGGAGTTCGTCAATTAGGAAAATTTTGTTTGACGAACCTTTGGCCGTACTTTGTAGTGAGATAGTATTTAACTCTTTTGATATGCAGCAACTTCATTTTTTCAGGGTTATTTTATTTTATAGTTTCTGAATGGTTTCTATTTTCATCATGTAAGAGAATTCAACAGCTTCAAAAATGGATATCAGACTTTGCAAGGAATCTTACCCAAACAATATAGTCACTTTGGATAATGAATTGTAGAAGTTCCATCTCAATGAATTTAATTCTTTTTGGTGCAAACTGAAGGCTATTTTCCCTGAAATGAACTATGGATCTTAGAAAAACGAAATGCTCGATTCGTGAATGTCTTTGAAGCTTTGCACACTATTAATATGACTTTACCTATGAAATCACTAAAATGTTACGTTCAGGGTTGGTAACGAGTCGTCATACTTTATTCTAACCTGGGTTGGGAAATTATTTTCAATATTTGAGTGTACGGGTCTGTCATTTTAATAAAATCTAAAAATTGATCGAATGGCCAAGTAAGAAGGCTTTTTGCGTAATCTTCGATTTACATTAAAACTGGGCTAAGTATGCCAATTAATATTGACTGTTTATAGGATACAAATAATATGATTGATTTTAAGTGCAATAATCATCTTTTTATTTATCTGGATTTTGTAGTGAATTGATGGCTCAGACTGTACTCATTTTTCAAGATTGGAAATTCATTTGCACAATTTAACCCGTTTCAAACTTGCCCTGCAAATAATTATATTGGCACAAAATCTATTTGCGAATATCACTTACATGCAGGCAGATGTCTCTAAATTTAAAATAATAAATATTTGAAAAATACTTATAATTTTTTAAATCAAATTACTTGATGTAGAAAGATTATACCATATTTATAATGTTTCTTTTCATTTTTATTACTATTTGCAAAAGAATGCATTAATATTCCCACAAAAGCTGTATTTTAGTCAAGTCTAGTATGGTGTGAAATTTCACCTTTCGTAAAATTCATCCTCCATTTTGCACATTACCACATAGAAGGAAGTCTGTTTAAATTTATATATATATATATATATATATATATATTTATATTTATATTTATATTTCAAATCTCTTTGGATATGTTTCGTTAAAGTTCGGATTTGACTCGGATCGAAACACATAAATTAGAATAGAAAGCTTTGATTCAACTAAAACAGACTTATTTTGAAAGTTACTAACATTCCAAAAAATAATTAGTCAAAAACTGTCATTTACTTGCCATTAACCAGGAATTAATTAAATATTATTAAATAAAATAAAGACTTTGATTTGAATTATTGATTATTTGCAAGAGGAAACGTAAATGGCTTTATTTAACTTTTTTATTAAGTCTAATTCTCTACTATAGCGTATAGTCTATTTTTGCGTGCTAATTAACACAATTTATCTTAGAGCTACTGAAATTGTAGCAATTTATACTAGAAGACAATTTTTTCAGTAATGGAGGCAACCTTGAGAACAAGTCCACCAATAAATTTTTAAACTTATGTGACTTTAAAGGCGTTTACTATCTCTATCTGCTGTTTGATTTCATATAATGAACATGCCACATGGAATTAGTAGTCGCTCATATATCCTCTATATTTGAACTAGCTCCTGTCTCCGCTTATTAACCCGTAAATTAGTTCTCCTACGTCTTTATGGATATGCCTGCAAATACTTTAATAAAATTCATAAAATTAATGTCTAAGCTCATGTGGCACTAGTTAGATAAGAGCAAACATTGAATCTGCATTTACATTCCAATATAATCTACCTAAGCAAAACCAATATAAATATTTAAAAGTTTCTGTTGCGGAATTCAATCATAAAAGTGATTAAATAACTGGTTTGATAATAAATAAAAACTTTATTATACGCTTGAGTGACATGAATTGTTTTTCAATCAAATTTCATTTGTCTCGACTCTATCATATATTCTCAATTTAAATGTGTTCTGCCTATTTATAGTCAGATGTCTGGGCACATTTTTAGTTGAATTGCATCTATTTTTATTATACGGATTATTGAAGTGGCAAAAGTTCACGAGATTAAAAATTTTGGTATTGTTTGATGAAAGGCCGTATAATTATTTAAATGTTCAAATGTTCAAATTGGCTTTTGTATGTCGCATGTAGAAAATGTAAAAATTAGTGTGAAGAGTTACTAGCGATTTCAATCACCTGACATTCTACAGACTGCAGACTTCACTACAAGACATGGCCCCGAGTCTCCTTATATGCAAGAGTAAATAAATGTAATATATGTGACAGCAAAATTCATAATCTTTTACACAACTCAATTTATTATATTAATAACCCCTTTTCCCAACATATGAAATATTCAGTTAAATTTTTAAATGCTTAGCTCATAATAATATTCTTGTGTCAATAAAAATGCATTTATATTTTCTAATAATTTGACATTTTTAAATTTATTAATTTTTTTCCTGTCTGTCCTATATATATATATATATATATATGTATAAATATATAAACCTTTTTTTCCGAGTTCAGAAAAAAGATTATAACTTGAAAAAAAATTGTCAATGTATATACAAAGATTTTGGGGATTATCAACAACAACAACCAATGAATTGACAACTGATGTCGAAACAGGAGGTTTCCTATTTTTATCTGCTTCGGAGTAAGGTATAATTTTGTGCGGAAATCCATCATCAGTGCAAATCATCCACAATTTATAACCATATTTAATTGGGAAGTTTCCAGGTAAATTTTCCTACCATGTCTACCATAATATTTGACCATTCTTTCGTCAGCTGTGAGAAAGGGAGGCAAAATACCTCATTGAACTCATACTTTATGTAGTATATTGTGCAAAGGAAACACTTTATACTTTTTATCAGGTAAATTTGAAATTTTGCTGTTGTCATTGAAACGGAGAAATTTTCAATTCCATGACAACGATTTTTAGACATTACTTCATAAATTATTTTAATATTCAAATCAGCTGCCCTCTCCCAAAGCATATTTTCCGTAAGAAGTGCATGATAAACTAAAAACAGTAATAATAAAAGCCTTTGAGCTCAATTAAGGGCAGATTTTTGAAATTTGTTTGCTCCGGAGGCAATATTGTCTAATTTCTTTCACCTAAACTTATAGGAAACTGAAAGTTTCCATTGACTGATAAAAATTTTGCTACTGTGCTTGTTTTTGTTGCTAAGAAATTGAAAAACTTTTTTACCGGGAGCTATATATTCTTATATATTTCTAAATATATTAATGTCATATACATGACAATGGCACAAATGTTTGTTTATTATATTGATCTGGAATTCTGCAAACAAAGCGGTAGTTGCTGCTGATAGTGTATATATAGTTTATATATTGAACTTTTGTTTCTCTGTGTTATTAGTGCTAACTTCACTTTATTATCGATGTTTGTTTAGAATATTACACTAGATTCTTCCTGCCAGCATGTGGTTTATGCAAAATTTAATTAGTACAAGTGGTTTGCCAACTGACATCATCGGAAGCATCAACAATTGCTTTACAAAAATATTACTATTAGAAATACATCATTTGGCCAAATCCAAACATTCTTGCTTAAAAAATGAAAGCGTTTTGCTTTACATTTCATTACACGTAGCGAGTAAAGCTAATTAGACTTTCAATTAAAGTAATATTAAAATGAATTTTATAATATTCTTTTGCGTCAAATTACTAAATGAGTAAAAAGGTTTCGTTCCTTCAAACAGCAAGGTAGACATCTTGTCGAGATTGAAAATAACTGAAAACACTCGTTTGGTAGACCAGGAGCATGAATCCAATGACAGTACAGTGCATCCTTGATTATCCAGCCCGTACTGTGTAGACAACATTTGACGCCAGCGTAGAAAATACAACTAAGGCCTTGCAAAGTCAAATACATTTTGCCATAAAAATTATTGATCTAAGAGTCATTGTCTTGATAACAAAAATGAATGGAGCAATGAACAAAAAATTTATTTTGGTCGAAAAAGAGAGGGAGGCGTAGAGGGCGGAGAATCGAAAAAATTGATAATCGAGGATAAACTGTACCTTATCTTGCAGTCTGAAAAACTCATGCTTTGAGTGGTTCACGTTATTTGGCAGATTGCAATATAAGGCTGAAAACTAAATTGAAAAAACAGATGAGGGAAGTGAATTTAATTCACAAAGCTAATGGAGTCCACTATGTTACTCTACGATGGTAATCACTGAGCTCTCACCAAACATGGATTTAATTTTTCTACTGTCTTTCAGTTTTAGTTGACTTTCTGTAATTTTAGAAGCCCATGACTTGTTTAATTTACCAGCTGTACTATTTATCTATATGAACAGCTTTGCTATTCGTGTGCATTACCAATTACTTACTTCCGAAGTTTTTTCAAACTAGATTTCAAATGAAACAATCCAACAAATTTCAACTTTACAAAATATTTGAATCATATTTCACAAGATTTTACAATTTTAAGCTGCTCACAATAAAAATATTTTACGTTGATTTATCCTGAGATAGCATTGTTGTTTAAGAAGCCACACTTTTGTAAAAATTCTGACAATTGAAACTAGTAAAGTCATGTATAATAAATAAATATATGAGATCAATAATTGAACATATTATACTTTAGGATATTCACATAAACATGAAATTATTTGCATTGCCAATCTTGAGACATTTTAAAATGTTCTATCATCTTGCATACACTGTTGACAAGATACATTGTATCAACAATGATAATATATTTTTACTTACAAGTGTACCAGAAATCAGTAGGAACATTTTTAACTCTAAACGAAGTCATTGCATATAACCAGGTGAATTTTTTTTAGTTTGTTGCGTCCTGTCAACGATAAATTTAAATTTATATATTTTAGCTTTCGGTAATTTCTTAGAATAATTTTGAAAATATTAAGCTAGCTGAATCAAGGTACGCACGTAAACGGTAAGTATGCAAAGAATGTCACAATTTCCCTGGCACCCCCTACACAGTTATTTCCAGTGTTTGTACCATTCAATTTGTAATAAACATACTACACAAACAACTTAAACTTAAACAATTTGCTTAATACAAAAATTCACTGTTTATAAATTTTAGCTGACTAAATCAAAGTAAGTTCGCTCTTTAATCGAAGCCCATTGCTTCGGTTTCTAAAGACTGCAACTTTTCAAAGACTTTGTTTATAGTACTTTGGAGAGTAGAACATCTTTCAAAAAGAAGCCATCAGATTAGTTCAATGAGCTTGTTTTAAACGTATCTATCTTTAATTCCAACAAATTATTGTTTATTCCTTTTCACCCTTTGTTAAATTAAGCATGAAATTAAAAAACGTTTAAGTTATTTAAACAGAAATTTGAATCGAAAATGAAATTTGTTAAAGATATACCTTACTCGACGAAAATAAAGCTTGCTAAACAAAGAACATTGCATATCTTTTAGATGTATGCATTACAAAAATTTATCAAATCTGTGGAATTAGTTGTAAAACCAAAGCGATATTCGTACCTTTTTATCAACTTTTTTAGTATTATACGCTATAATTTGCATACATTAAGTACTTTGTTCTTTTTCATAAATATATTTCTTCAAAAAGCTAGTAGTAGTGATTGCATTTGCTGCATACGGTATAACTCCCAAATGATTTGGCCTATTCGAAACATTTGTATTGGAAAGAAATACACGTTTTTCTTAGTTCTTAAACAGAAATATTTTCCCTTAACTAATAAATATATTTCCAACCAAAATTTCTTTCAATTTCGGTTTTTCTTATTGTCATTCAATAAGCGACTTTGTTAGCTACTGATTTTGATTTTAATTAGCAACTGTTACATTTAATACGACAGTGATCAGAATACTTTTTTAGCCAAAAACTAAATACTTACTGTTGGAATTCTCATAATTACTCGAACGAAAATATTCCAACTCCGTGAAAGTTATGTAAACCTGTACCTGTATATCTGTTTTTTATAAATATTTATTTCAGTTTATATGCAGTTTGGTAGGTTCTCTTTACAAATAGAAAATAAAAGGTTTCAAAAAATTTTTTATAAATGGATTGTGTGCATGATTAACATGTAGCGGTATAAAAAACAATAGTGTTGCTGAGAAAATGGAGCAAATGTTTCTCTACAATTGAATGGCTAACATTTGGTCCCATAACCAAGAGACTAGTCATCTGCGACCATGTCACGCACACTTTATGTGTCACATTATGAATTTATCCATTTAATATAAATGATTAGTTCTAGATACTGGTAGTGGGGCGTTGGACACATACGACTCAATGGGTTCAATAGGGTTAAATCCTTGTATATGCAAAAATATTCGACCGTAAATGTATTCATACAAACTCCATTTTCATACATTTTCCTCTAGCCCATAACACTTTAACCGCATTTGTAATGGACACTATTAATAAATGAAATAGAGTTTATTGCCAGCAAAGGTTATTTAATATAACATGTGGGTGGTTATTTAAACATTTTTGTGAGGAAATTGTGAATTTATGATGGGAGTAACCACAAGACACGCCTTCACCTAAATATTTCATTATATTTCCAAGTATAGCTGTAAGTTTAAAATGTTTGCTTCTCATAAAATATTTAGTACGTATAACATTATTTTAATGACGTTAGAAAAGCAAAAAGGCCTTTGAATGTGATCTCATTGAATTGGAAGTAACAAATACGCTTAGCGTTCTTAAATATCTAGTAAAGCAACATGTAAATTTTATATGTTAATGTCCTTTTCTCCTTAGAAATAGCCATAGCACATCTGAGAAAAATTTGCTTAAAAAAATTGAATTTTGGTCAAGTACAAATACCGTTTTTTCAACGAAGTCAACTCATGTGTAGGTTCTTGATCAATTTTTTTTAAAATAACAATAACAATAATATTAATATTGTCAGTCAGGTATTTACAGGCTTGTCGTGGAGATTGTTGGGGCAAATATTTCAACTTTACATTCTATTATGCCAAAAATTTAAGGGGTGGAAAAAGATCCAGAGGGGATTAGAACCCTCCCACAATATATATATATATATATGTATATATATATATATATATATATATATATATATATATGAAATTACATGGATTTGGCAAAATCAATAAGCAAAATTTGCTAGTAAATATGTACACGAAATTATCGTGAGGTGGGGATAGAAATTCTGCCTTATGAACAAGTGCTGTGAATTATATAGGTTTTAGAAACAATTTAATGAAAAATAAAATTTACATTAGTGTTCTATATTTTTCTAAAATTAATTTATGTATATCTTTACAATTTTTTAACACACTCAACATTATGCAATCCTAGGCCTACTGTAAGCATAGCTCGGCGATTTGCAGTAGAATCTACTAAAATGAGGCCAAAAAAACCTCACCCATAGGCCAGAATTTGATGTAAGTATTAAATCAAATTCAAAGAATTAGTAATTTTATGCACATCTACAATTACTTAGGCATTTTGCTTCATTTGATATTTCGTAGAGATTAAAGATTGAGGCCATTCATAATAAACTATAAATTTCCTACATTTTAATATCAAACATTTAATCGTTTAATCAAGCTACAGATAATAGAGTTTCATATGCAATGCAGCATTTCTAAAAATCTATTACAGTTGATTTACTTGTAAAACATTTCCACTAGTTCGGCGAACTATTGTCTCGATGCAAATGCAGTGGTATTAAAGCTGGAAAAGTGGGAAAAATGTTGTTCTTTATATTGAATACCTAGAAAAATTCTTCAGGAAATCTCTGCTCTAACTGCGTTGTTGTACTACAAATTGCCAGGACGTGGTTGTCATAATGAAAATTGAACAACTTTTTTAACAATGACTACAAAATTGGGCAACTTGGCATTCGTTTCAATTTTCGGTACATGTCCATCTCTACCTCATCTACAGTAATGTCATCATTCAGAAATATTTTGCAAGCTATTAATTTAGAACATATAAATCCTATATGGTATTTCAATGTTCTAGCCCTACGAATTAAGTCTTTGAAAAGTTGCAGACTTGAGAGAACCAATTGAAAGAGCCCCGGTAGACTAGAGGCATTCTGTACTGAGATAAATTTACGACACAATGTGGAAGTAACATTTTAAATTCATATGATCAGAAATTTAAGTTTATCTTCATTCAAATCCAAGTTTAAGCTTGACGTTAACATTAATTTTGGAAATTAATACGAAACACAAATAATGGTTTGGTTATGGTACTATTCATAGATGAAATACCATATTAATAATATGAAACATCTTTTTGAGAATAAATAGTGTTGAGGGCCCAGTAATTACTCACAAAATTTTAAAAAATTAATGAGATTTCTTTAATTTAACACATTTCTGATGACCTCAATATATAACTTTTGATTAGCGTACATCATTTCGTTCCTACTCAAGGTATTTCTTGCATATGTAAGTAGAAATTGAATTCGTTTCGCTTGACCATCTCGAGAGAATTGAGTATCGATCCATAATTCAGATATAATTCATTTACAGATATATTTGAATTTAATATTTCCGTCAGGTGGGTTGTCTTGCCTTGAAATCCATTAATCTTATTTCTTAAGACTTCATTTCGTCCCAGTGCTTAAATTAAAATATAATTTCGTAATATTTAATTGAAGAAATTGTCATGCAATTTATCTTAAATTCACTTAATTCGATTTTAATATAATAGAAAAACTCATGGTTTACTGTTTTTATTGAAAACACTTTCTGCACCGTGATCGGGATCGCTACCAAACATAGCTGGTCCCGCACATCTCTAGTTCTTCTATATTAATAGCTATTTAGTGTTAGATGGTGCTTGTGCTAAATCAATATCTGCTTATTTTTTAAATGATGAGGAATTCTTTCTGATCAAATTTAGCCTATTAGAAACCTTGGAAAACCACCAGTTTTAATGTGTCTTTTCGAATAGAACTCAATTAACTATGCCTGCACATAAACGTATTGCTATAGAAGTAAAAGAACTGGTCATCCAGAAACAAGTTCATGAATTTTTCCAGCAAATCATATTATAAATCATAATATAAAACTTCCAAATTAACTGCATCCATCCAAAGGAAAAGCCAGGAAACAATTTAGATATAGCAAAAAAATCAGAAAAATCATTTGGATGATTATCAATTAACCGCTGCAAAATAATTGATTTAACGAATGGGAGTACCAACACTTAAGTTGAGCCCGGATTTTTAGATCATATTGGTATTTTAGTCGTCACTTATTCAACGGATTGACATGATGTCATCAGGGAGCGGAACGCAGCATCTACCTTTACAGAAAGTTTTCTTAATTGATGAATTGGAGAAACATATAACTATTAGTCAAATGTCATCGAGCTCCCATGTTAGTCAACTTTCCAGTTAGGTACATAGGAAAATATTGGTCATAGCTATTCAATTGATGTGTTCAGTGTTATATGTTTTGAAAGAGCTAGGGCGCCAGTGAAAGTTTACGGAATAACGAATAATGTACGACGAGCAGTATATTAGCATATTATGAAGCTATATTGATCCACTATCCTTCAGCAAGATAACGCTCCTGTCACAGTACAATACCTGTCAAATTTAACATGAAAAGTGCTCATCAAGTTCACGTGACCTCAAATTTTAGAGATTAGGTAGAATTGAAACAGATTGGTGAACTACAATCTGTATTGTTTGGAAGAGGAAAGGAAATTATATTCTATGCTCTCCAATTTCATTAACTCCATAACAGATCATATAAAAATAATTATTTGATACAAAAGGCTATCATTCAAAATTTTAATGCCCAATTGAAGTGTTTTCTGCTTTATTTCAAAACACTAACAATTTTGAAATAAGAATTTTTTTGAAAAAAACGTATGTTGACGTTGACTCGGAGGAGGGAAGGCAGAGAGGACAGTTACCCCTTAATTTTATAATTTAAGTAGAATTCCCCTTAGATAGCTATTATACTGGGTAATAAATTTTACTTGCCCCCCTCCTCCCCACATTGCGTTGACTTATAACAAACATTGTGATTTTGAGAGAAAATTTCATTTTGTTTCTAAGAAGAGACAATGAAATGTTCACAACAATTTTAGTCTGCATGACTGCTGCCACTGGCTGTACCGTATGAATAAAAAGAGAAATTCTCAAAATCTCTATCATTGGACAGGCATTTCATCTTTTTTATTTCAAGAGCCCAGAGTTTGTGTCTCTTAAAAAATGATAAATGCAATAATGATAACTTCGATAGAGATGAAGACTAGTTTTTAAGGAAATAGACATTTGGAATAATTGAATCTGATAATAATGCCCAATTTTTTATTATTGTTATTATTTCCAGTTCTGCAATGGTGATTAATGCTACATTTAGACTAGGTCCGCAATTTGGGAATGTTACATACAGTAAGCTTTTCTACTGATGAGGGAAACTTTTTAATGAAAATAGTGCCGGTATATCAAATAAAGTTTTTTTTCAAGTTTGTAATCAACTGATAATTTCACATAGATGACTATTGATATATATATATATATATATATATTTATTTGCAAAAACGGTCGTAATATTTTTGGGGCTTTAAACCGGTTAGAAACAAAGGTTAATGAGTTTAACAGAGCCTGAGAAATTCCACTCACGCCAAACATTGTGCAAAATTTAAACTTTCCTAAATTCCTATTTAACGAGCCCAACACTGCATTATTTAACGTGAATTTCATTGTAGGATAGGCATAGTTTTAGTAGATAATTATCATATTTTCGTTGGAGAAAGTAAAAATCGAAAATGATATAGTAGTCATTCACTTCAAAAAGACCACTTCACTTTAATAAGCCATTTATCATGAAAATTATAGGAAGGTGTTTGACAATGCGTTAAGAGCTTTTAACAAGTTTCAACGAGTCAATTTGACTAATTAGACGGATGCTGTTTAATTAAAGAAAAATTATAATTGAAAGAGCCTCTCTTAGTAAATAAATGGAAGAAAGTAGTTTCCAAAAACATTCCTCAGAGTTATTTAATGAGAAATGTGTAATACAACGCTTCGATTACATGTATACGAAGGAATTAATTAACATCTCCAGATGAGATTTTCCAAAGTAGCCTTCTTATATTCGAAACTTCTTATTCTTAAATAGTGATTTATAATCAAATATTAAAAGTTTAATGCATGTTAATTGAAAAACGATAATAAGTTGAAAATAATTAGCATTTGAAAGCAACCAATTGTGTATTATCAAATTTAAGCAATTGCCAATGCCCATGGCCCAAACACAGAGAACAGCAAATTCTTTGCATCTCAAATTCTTGAAGTCTAGAATAAAAAGTATTAATGGGTACTGTTATCTAAAACCCGAGCAAATTCAACTGCCGTTAACAAAAAAGTCAACATCAGGTTTAATTTTCCGCTATTCCACTTACAAGCACTTGACAATATGTTTTTCTTGCAACAAATCAACAATCATTATACAAATGTGGAGTACTTTCGACTTATGGTACTTGATATAGTCATAGTTTATCATAACGCTATTACGTTGACATGTTTCCCCAGGGGATATAAAAGTTCATTAAGAAATCAAACATAGAGGAAATGCTTGCCATGACTGAATATTGCAAAATTGTTTTTATCGTGTACTTTAAATATGACTTTTCTTCTTCCAATTGTATAAAAAATATCTCGGGCACTGGATGAGGTATAACTCATAAAAAGAGACCAAACCTTTTCAAAAATGTATTTGATTTCTTCACATCCAAGTCCAAAATTTCTTACATTTTGAATAGAATCCGAATAAAACTGCAGCATATATCATAACTTTCACAAACGGTGTTAGTACATATAGATAAGGGATATGCTACACGAACAACTTTTATTATCTATTGTCTGGCCTCAGAACGAACGACGTTTGTCGCAAATTTAGTTGATCCGAGCAAACAATTGTGTCTAGATAATTACTCCCGATTTTAGACTGTGGGGTGAAGTCCTATGGCAAACAAAAACTGGCGACAAAACTTGTTAGTGTATCAGGGCTTAGGAAACGTATTTCTCTAATCAAGAATAGCCACTTGTATCTTGAAAAACGGGGCCCAACATTCTTGCATCTGAAAACTGAATCAGAGCAGCCTGACCTCCCCTCTCACAAAATGTTCCCAATATTTTTGTTACTTTCATGGGATTGATTTTTGGCAGTTTGAAATTTTTATTCAGAGTAGAAATAATATCTAAATATTATACTAACAATTTGCTATTAATTTAAAGTATCCTGCTTGAAAAGTATTCCTTGAATTGTAAATCATTTGTTTTTACGTATACATTGGCTTTGGTCAAATGTACATACTTAAATAATAACTAAATACGCGTTGTAGCGCGTCTCCAATCGGAAATGGCTAAAGTAGAATATAATCAAAGAGGTTAATAACCGATCATACGAATACTGACCACTGCTCTTTGGCACATAAATAGTTTTTTATGAGGAATTCATTTCCAGTAAAGATTCACTTCAAAGTTTATGATTGAGTTAAGATGTGTAATAAATGCTGATTTTGTATTTGCTTTTACAATTTTATCAAAGTTTATTTCTTTTTGTTATAATTACAAAAGATATTTCTGTACCAATTTAAAAATCACATAAAAGTATGCATTACAAAAACATTTTCATTGGAGAACAGTGAAGACTAAAAACTTAACTTTAGAAGAGAGGCTCATTTAATAGTTCTCTAAGAAATTTCTCTGAATTTTCACATAAGAGAACCCTTTCTTTTGAATATTAGCTAAATATTAGAAAATTTATATATATATATATATATATATATACAGCCTTGATCATAAATGGTCAAAAACTCTACAAAAACGCAAAGTAGTTAAGATTTTCGGTACATTACAAACAAACTGTGGACATTACAACTTTGTAAGTCAACAAACCAGTTAGAAGAGTGTCTTTAGTATTTAGTTGGGTAGCCATGGTTCTTGATAACGTTTTTAACTCGGTTAGGCAATGAATTGAATAAAGAGGATATATAATCATCTGAAATTTTGAAATATTCTATTTCAATAACTTGCCACAATTCTTCTAAATTTTGAATCTGGTGTTCTCAAACGTTTTGTTTCAAGACCTCCCATACATTTTCTAAAATATTCAGGTCAGGGGACCTTGCTGGCCAATTTGGAAGAAGAGATATCCCCTCAAGTTCCATGAACGCTTTTACTTCAGAAGAAGTATGACAAGTTGCATTGTATTGTTGCAGGATTTGATCATCCTGCATTAGAGGCAATACTTTTTGTCGCAAAACATCAATATATTTCATACCATTTATTGTTACATCAATTTTTTCAAGTGTTCTGAGACCATTATGCCAAATTGCTCCGAAAACCATAATGGATTTTTATTTTGAGGGTTCCTTCTGGCACAGGTATTTGCGGTTGTCGCGGAATTTGTATCTTTTGGACGTCGAACAAACTGGACAAGACCGTTTTTGAGCTGTACACCACATTCATCACTGAATATGATCTTTTGCCAGTCATCAATCGTGTTGTTTTTTAGGCTCTTACAAAATTTCAATCTTGCTGCAATCTGTAATTTTGTCAGAGTCGGTTTTCTAGAGTCCCTACGCCCGAATAATCCATACTTTCGTAGTACCCGACGTTTTAGTTATTTACTTGTGAGTTTTGGGCAAATAGTTGAAAGCCTTCTTAGTGTTTGTTGTGATTTTTCTGTCGACTTTGAGGGCCTGTCAGGAGGTAATTTTCGCTCTATTCTGCCATCTTTTTTGTATACAGATATAATCGAGTGTACTGTATTTCTTGAAATTTGTAACTGTTCCGAAATTTTAATCTCTGGTATTTTTTCGAGAAATTTCAAGATGACCAACTTTCGCATTTGCGAGCTGTGCGTTTTTCCAGGCATACTTTAACAAATATCAGAAATATTGACTTAAATTTCAGTTAGAGCAAAAGGAATGAAATCTTGTTTCAAATTTTGTGCATTGTTTTTGACAGGTATCTAATTACAGTTGTCAAAATGAGCGTTGAACTCAACGCATGAAAATGGCGTGATTGTTTAACATTTACGATCAAGGCTGTATATATATATATATATATATATAAAATCATTAGAAGCTATTCTAATATTTAGATGTTTATCGATAATTTGTAATAGAAAATCCAATATTTTAAATTTAAATCTACAAACAATTACATTTGGTAAGGCCAAGTATAATAGAAAACTTATGAAGAATGGATTCTTAAATTATTCAATATCGCTATTGAAAGAATTGGACTACAGAACAAGAAATGAAAAAATATTTCCTTATTTAAGAAAAGTTGAAACTAATGAATGTATGAAAAATATCAAATCCCTGACTAATTTTAGAATAAATTGTACAACTCAAGAACAATAAATAAAAAATATTTATTAATTTATATGTAGTGCATAAATGTAAACAAGAAACAAAACAATTACTATGATATATATATATATATATATACTTATTAAAAGTTTTTAGGTCACAAGTCAGTGAAATTAAAGTAAGTTCCTTAAAAAAAGTGAAATTAAGATCTTCACAACTCGGAATATTTAATTGCCTCCCTTGCTCCGTCACTGGTCATCGACAGAAAGTAACAGTCACGCTGTTCTTGGTCTCGTTTCTTTTTATAATCTTTTATGTGCCATTCTTCTGCTGCGAGCTCTACATCGCATATTACGTAAAACCGAAGTACTTTTTATACATTTTCCTAAGCAATAATAGTTATATTATACTGAACCCAGGTGATGCAATTCCCCTCTGCAGGTTTGTAAATTTGATTATTTTTCGATTTAAGAACAATGCATTTCCTAAATTTTTTTAAAAATTCAAGAACTAAGGTGTCAAAATGTATTTTTAAGAACAATTTTTGAAATGTTTTGAGAGTTCTTGGGGGATATGTCACTTAATTGAACCGTAAATTGATCACAACTGAAATGCTCTAGTAAGTATTTTTTGCATGCACTCCTGCTTGCATTACTTAATTCGCATATATTGCTTTCATCTTATGGTTATTTTTAATACTAGTTTCAGTAGACTATTGCTGTTGTTATTTTACCTTAGGGAACCCAATTCGATTGACCCTAACATAACCCCAACCACTGAAATTGCATTTCATTTCATTTTGTGGAATTGTTGGACGATGAATTCCGTTGAGTTTAATTATTAGTTTATGATGTCACTCTAACTGCCCCGATACAGAGTTGGAATCGGTCATAATTTTTGCTGACCCAACTGAACCGGCTAAGTTTTTTCTCAAACGGCTGTAACCGGCCGATCAACCAGTCTATTTTTCCAGAATTTTGACTGGTTTTGACCGACGCCCAGAATTTGATATTGCGACACGATGGGGAAACATTCTTAAAGTAAAGGGAAAAGACGCAGCAATTTAATGGTTACGAAAGTTATATTCTCAAATTGGATAATTTTGCAACTCATCAGTACAGACTAAGAGTCTAGAAAAGTTTGTTAAGTCTTGCTTCTTTCAAAACTGCAATTGTCTTAATAGCATCTATTTTTCAAAAAGTACGATTTTCATTAACAAAACTTCCTGCCTAGAAAACTTTCCGTTCAGACTTGGCCTTTGAGAGTGGTATAGCCAATTCTGCCAAGACGCGGAAACTGGAATGATTTCGATTTCCAGAACTTAAACGACTGTAAGTATGTATATTACAACACATTCAATGTAAAACAATGTGATATGCATTGTACAGGACTATACATCAAAATATTAACTGTATCAAGAAATTTCTAGCTGGCTGGTGTGACTAGTTTATAGACAATGCCGGTCGGCGGCCAATAAATTTAAAACTTAGGCCAGTATTTGGCAGTAACGTTCAAAATTCGGCCACTTAGCCATTGTATATACATGTAATTTAATTTTTAAAATAAATTCTAATATCACCAATCCAATACAAAAAACTCAAATTCAAATTATTACAAAACATAATATGAGGACAATAAACAATTTTGTTGTTACCAAACATTGACATCGAAATTTGTACAATAAAGAAAATTCTGACTCGCAAAATGCCGCTAAAAATAGAAAGTCATGCATTTTCGGACCAATATTGGCCGGTGAGTGGGCCAAGTCAGTGTGCGATTCTGTCTTTGCATTTAAATTTAAAAAGACTTTCAAAATGATGTCAACAATTTTGGTATTGTGTATGTATTGTCTGAAATCTTTGTGATCTCACTTCTTAGCACTCAAAATACATAGCTTTCACCTTCACGTCTAAAGAAAGTGACATAATCCAAACGCCTTTATGGTTGACATGTATTCTTCAATCATTTTTAGCTACACTTTCCTATGTTTGGGTCGAACCGGTTCCAACTCTGCCCGCATAGTAAAATATGCGCTCAATTGATTATAATTTCATTACTGATTGAGTAGTTAATATTATATTTAGTAGAGTTGTTAGACAGTTAACGAGTATTTGATTATAGAATAGGAAAAGTATACTAAATTTAGTGTCACCTTGAGAATTGGTCATTAAGAATAATGGTAATTTTGTAATTAGCCAACAATTGAATGAAAATTGTCCTTCTATTATTATTTTGTTCTTATACAGTCCTTTATGTTAAAAAGTTATTTATGGACGAAATCCACATATGCCCCATAAATAATAATTGCTTTCAAAATTTAATATATATATTTTTATAATTATATCACTGGCGCCAAGTGAGAAAGACTATAGTTGCATTAACCCCTCCTCTCACAGCAACAAATTGTTAGCGAGGAGTACTGAAATTCATTACATCGTTAATCCGCTAGAGGCGTTGCGTAGCATCAAATTGAATTTTAAGCTTTAAATTGACGTTTATTTTTGTGCTTTGCTAAATTTCGGTAATCAATGTCCAAATCCCATGCAATTTTTACTGATATGTTAGCTTGATTAAGAGATGATACCCACATAATCTATATTAATTTGATTTCAACTAAAATATATTTGCTTCTAAATAACCTTTACTGTAAAGGCTTTACTCAAAATTTTCGAGACGAAAATACTCCAAAGTTTATGACATAACATGCTCTCAGTCTTATTAAAAAATAATTTTTTGCATTGAAGGCTGACATCCTTCGAAGGTCGTTTATTTGTTAATTTGTGCTTGAATAATAAAAAAATGTATAGAATCATAATTAGTAATAGCTTTTAGGTAGAATTTTGTTAAAACGGAATTAAATTCTCTTTCCTTAATTAGTTTATGAACTTGTGATTATTTTTTGTTAATAAAACAAAATATCATTAATTATTTTAAGAGAGTTGTAAATTAAATTTTGTTAAGGTTATAACATTAAATTATGTCACCAAATAATAGCATTAATACGACAGTTTTGACAATTAACATTAAGCTGTCGTATTTCAAGTGACATTAGAGTTGTTTTATGTATTTCCTATTTGTTATTTTGAAATAATTAATTTATATAATCATTCGAGTGAACGAATTGATTGAAAACTTAATAAACCTTTGGCAGCCTACAGTTTGTTCAAATGTTAAGTATTGCCCGCTAAATAAATATTTTATCTAAATTCTTATTTCTATTCCATTAGCTTTCCTAGAAAATAAGCCTATAATTTAGGAATACCTACATTCACATACATATACGTTAGTTTTTTAGTACACTTAATATAAAGCAAGAATAAAATTGTTTTCATATTATAATAAAGGTTTGCCAGAAGTTCGCATTTCTATTTTCGACAAATTTGATATTAGCTTGAATGGGATCTATTTTTCTTCAATGTTTGCCTGTAGTCTGAAAGAATCCATCGAACATTCACAGTTTATCTCAAATTTCGAGTCATCAGGCTTTGTTTCTCTCAGTTAGTTTAACATGTTGTATGTCTGTATTCTTTTTAAAAATCAAAGCTCTGAATTATAATAAGCCTTCTATCTACTAAGCATTTTTAAGTAAAATATTTACAGTTAGGGAAAAAGTTATAATAGTGCTACTAAAAAGCAAAACATTCTAAATCGGATATGTCATTGCTAAATTCTAGACAGAGAGAACAATGAACCACAATTAGAAATGAAAAATGTATAAAATTAAGAGTTATTAAATTACATATCAAAAACATCGTAAGTGCAAGTATTTGCTACTCTAAGCATGCTAAGTGCTGCATAACTTTCTAAATAAAACTTATACCTCAATGACCCAGAATCAGTAAAGCCAAAACATTGTTTTTGAGTAAATGATCAGTAATGATTTTAGCTTAAACCCGTTTTTCATGTTTTGTCAGATACTACATTTTTGCAATGAAGAACGATATATGAAACACTGAAGTGTAAATAGAGGTTAAAAAATTCTGATGAGAAATGGCCTTTATCTTAGGCTCAGATCTCCTATTTTCTATGCTCAGATAAATTGGGACTGGAATTACCCATTATTACAGATAATAAGTTTCCAAAAATTGAAATATGTAAGGTACTCCGTCTTATCACCATATTACCAGGCTAAAAACCCGTAAGAACATTAAATTTCAAAAATAATTAAATGCTGAAACATAAGCTAGCATTTTATGATATCTATTATATTACTAAAAGCATAATTATAATCCTACTTTAAAAATTGCAATAGTTACAATTGTAAAAGTACTAGACATTAATGAAATGTTGTTTCTGAAAACAGCAATAAGTCATGTTAAAGTAAGTCCCTCAGAATTTCTATATTAGTTTAAGGTAATCTCATATCAAGTGAATCCCATAGATTATTTATAATTGCTCATGAAAGAAACTAAAATTTCTGTATTTAGTGCAATTAAATGATTAATTATTTCCAGGAACTGATTTGTAATATTAAAACCATGATCATATACTCAGAGTTTCACACTTAGAAATCAAACAATTATGTGTCTATGTTTATGCTATACTACATTTCACAAACTAGTTAAATTCAAGAACGAATTCAAGGAAGTTCAAACAAATAACCCTAGTAGTGATTCAACCTCAGCTCATCATTATGCACCTTTGAAAAATTTTAAGAAAAGTGCAATGAACAAAAACTTTATCAATCTGAAAAATATTCTCCATTATATATTTTTTTCACATCATTCAATTTAAGCGTCTAGTAAAAATTTTAAATATGAAATTTCAGTACCACCAAAAAAATTCCTAGAGCCGCCCCTGTATGCGAGTTCTAAATACTATGAAGCCATAATAAATTTTATAAAAAAATTTTACATTATGCTTTGAAATAAAGATCTAACTTTATGGCAAAAAATTTTAGATGCATATCCAGAGTTCCCTGTCATAGTATATATTTTTTTACATCTAGTGCTCTGAACATATTTTAACAAGTAGTTTGACATACGTATCTCTTTTTTATATAAACTATATACTATATGTATGTATGTATGTATGTATATATATATATATATATATATATATATATATAAATTTATGACATTTTCGGAATATCGTGCCTCTTGATTTCCATTGATAGTCTTTGCTTATTTAATTTCCTCTGAGAAAGAAAATATGTTGAATTTTTTAATATATTGCGTAACATGCTACATTAGAAAACATAAAGCAAAGCTTAACAATATTTATTTAGAACTGGAGGGAATACAAAGCTTGATGATTATCTTCTGTATCAAGGTCTTTACATTTTCTACATCTCCAGTTACAGCATTAATCCATTCATTTACTACATGACCTCGTCATACGTCAGACCTAAAATGAGATTAATTTTGAGAAAAGCATTTTGTTGTCATAAATGTTGAAGTGATTGTGAATTGTAAAAATAGATTTATTTTGCATTTTTTTAGTGTACACTTGTACAATTACTGTACATGCAATATAGGCGATTTGTTATTTAACGTAAAACCCAGACTTGCCAAAACTAACTTTTCAAGCAGATGGGCTTTTACCTGAGCTGGACCTGCTCAGTTTTTCATTTCAAGAATTCTTCCATCGCTTTACAGTGTTTATGTCTTATATGGAAATTGTTTTTTCCTTTGCCGCTTGGCATGGATCTGGTGGGACGTATGCCCAAGATAACAGCCTACTAGTAATTTTCTACTATTTGGATGCTTACAGGAAGCATTAACTGTGATTTTGCTCACCATGGCATTAATATAATATTGAAATCTATTCCTATAAATTTGAAATCCTATAGCTCTGGTGATTATTTTTATTACGCAATTGATTCCAGCAACATGTGATCTTGATTATTTCATTAGATAAAACAACAATAATGCTTAGTTCCGAATTTATATAAGAGTTTCTAAATTCACCAATCCTACTCAAATATTGGGAAGTTTTTACTCCAGAACTACTAGTTAATTTGCTAACTTGAAAATAGAAAATTAATTTCCTATTTTTCGTATTTGAAAAGATTTCTTGCTCTTTTTAAATTCAATAATGATGTATAGGAATAATTTATGAGAAATTACAATATTGATTGGCAAAGTGTAAAAAGTAGTATTATTAGTTTAGTGTAAATATTTATTTGGAATCACTCAAAAAATTTATTTACAATTAATAGATCACAGCTTTATTAAATTTGCAAAGTCAAATTTATGTTCAAATTGTGAACACATACATATAGAAGGAAATTTTGTTGTTCTTAAATAAATGATTTACACAAATGAAATTTTTTACCTGGTTGGGGAGATTGTGAGCATTGTATTTAAACAACAAAAACACTGCTACTATCACAAAAAAATAACTGTGTTATGTGCATCACTAAAAGATATTTTTTCAAAATTCAAGAGTATAAAAACACAAGTGTAGTATTTCAAGATGAAATTCTTTTGATTAAAAAAGAAAATTGTTTTGAATGTAAGAAATTAATTTCCTAAAATTGCAAGATGTTATATGAGTAACATTATGGCAAAGTCCCTGTCGTCATAGTGTTATTTTCAAGGTCCTTATTTCTTTTAAAACGTTTGCGACTATACGTGTAGTTGCATAAATTTAGTGTAATTTCTATACCAAACTGTGTGCAGTTTATAAGATAATAAGTAAAAAAGATAATATTTAATTGTCATTTTGCCTAAATGGACCTTCTGATGACGACATCGTTTTCATGTGACTGAACTTTTGAAAATTTAAAAAGACGTTAAGTACCTATATATCATATACTGTTGGAAGGGCAATCAAAATAGGAGTAAAGTGAACCTAAAACCAACTTCATACCACTTTTTAAGCATGAGTTGTGTGGATTTATATAATAGAAGTATAATTGCACTTCATGTAGCCCACAATTTAGTATGTGAACAAACAATGAATGAAACAAGAGATGATCTATTTGAAGTACAGGCTGGTATCAAGGCCCATCAGAGCGCACCGGATCTGGTCACCCTTAATTTCACTTCACGAGCAAAGCCGGTCACTTTTAGATGTCTCTCTGGTCATACTGGTCAACTAATTTAGTCTGGGAGTTTCTCAAATCTCAAACTGTGAAAGCACGTGACAATTACCATAATTATATTTACTAAAATATGATTGTAAGAACATTGTAATTTACAAAGAAGTTCACTCATGTACATTTTATGGTTGTGCGTAAATTTGGTAGATCACACTGCAATTCACTAACGTGAGCAAAATCGTCTTTTTTTAATCAATACAAGTCCATAGCGTAATAGTTTTATTAAAAATTGAATTTCAATGGTATAAATTATGTAAAAGAGATCTCTAAAAATCTAAGTAGCTAAACAATAACATCATATTTAATTGTAACTCACCATTTAACTTTTACCGTTACATATTGCAAATCAATCGCAACAGTACTGATTTAGAACTTATAGAAAGTGTTATTAGACATGTCCATTGCCCACTGTGTCTTTAAATCCACAAACCAATAAGATCCCAAAATCCATTATTAGATTATATTTTCAGAATAAAGGTCACATTTAATTAATTTTTACCTTGATGGGATTATATTGATCTCTGAATCACCACGGGCATTCAGCTCTGCTTTTAATTAGGCTTAAAACTAAGATTCAAAATCATCACCGTCTATGTTTGGAAGTCATCACAACGTGTCATTAATTACTCTAAGATCTATGATGGAATAATTATTTACATAGAAATACCAATATTAAAACAAAACACGTTATTAAAATTTTCAGAATTGAAAGTATTGACTTTCCTCATTTCTTGGCTTGTGTCATTAAATGAATAATGAGATATTTAATGTTAATCCGTTAACTTAAACGCATATATGTTAGCACACGTTCTTTCAACTGTACAAAAGCATTATGTAATACAAAAAAACGAAACGGAACAGCAATGCCTACTACACCCAATAAAAAGAGAATTCAACCTATAAGTACGGTGAAGGCAGGTAAAGCGGCCAAAACCGATGCTTTATTATGTGAGCACCAGTCAATGCCGGTACCCACAGAGGGGCAAAGTATGTACTGGACCGGTCAACGGTCAGGAGATGACCGGAACCGGACCGGTCATGGTCGCCAATTAAGGGTACCACTTCCATCTCGGGTTCACGAGCAGCCATGACTATGCTCAGCCAATGCGACGATAGGGAAAATCACCAGCATTTCATTCATTAGCTCTCTCATAATAAGAGATTTAAGTAGTACAGTGACTTGATTGCTAATTTCTCAAAGAAATAAAATCTAAATTTTGGCATCACTATGCAAATTAAAAAATATATCAGAACTTTAAACATAAAACAGTTACAAATTTTCCTGAAAGAGTTCTTAATTTAGTGTTTTACAAAAGTGCAGTAATACATTATAATTTTGTAATTCTACATTCGTTAGTTAGCAAACTCTGTGATATGTCCTTTGTTAGCAGTTACTTACCATGTAAACGTTGTTGGATTAGTTAACTACCACTTGTTGTACTAGATGGAGTCAAATGTAGTCAGATCATTGGAAATTCTTCAGCTTGATGATTCCATAAAATGAGAAAATACTCAGAAATATTAACAGAATGAGTAACCAACGAATATTAGTCGTCATGATTAGAATTCATTCACATAATACCCTTCTTGCAGTGTTCATTTTTTTAGCCAAATGTAATTGACAATGTAGTCCTTATTCCCGAATTTATTAAGGCCCACTCTTATGATACATCAGAATTTGATTTTAAGAGTACATGCAGTAAGTAATTAAATTCATGTTCAAAACAACAATAATTGAAATTAGCAGACAATTTCATTCACAAACAGTATTATATTAGTGTCCGGTTTAATTAACTACTGCATTGTTACCTGCCTGTACTATACAAATCATACAAATATTTCAACCTCTCCAAACGGTCGGGAAATTCCCCTCCTCCTACAGTAATGTGAGCTAAGTATTCACCTAACAGAAATAGGGCTGAAATACGAAGTAGTCTGTTTTCAATTCTTGAAAGACTACTTCAATTTGACACTTGAGGTGCTCTATGATATTCCCAAGAAAAAACCAAGTGATGACCTCCATTGAGCTCATTGCTACTACATTTCAAGGCTTTTTATTTAAAGCATATATACCAACTACAAATTCATTATAAGACATTATAAAATCGGATCGATGAACACCAATCTTCACAGATTGGTACAGTTCATTTAGAAATCTCTCTATCATCATACCAGCATCAGGACTAAAATCGTATTTTACTAATTTCTTCAAAAGGATATGGTGTGACATGCTGTCAAAAGCTTTGGAGAGATCAATGAATACAACTGCTACATAGTTAGAGTTACTTAAACTACTCCTCCAGTCCGCTATGCCATATAATAATGCGTCCATTACTGAGATAGATTTTCGAAAGCCAAATTGATGTGAGATAAACAAGTTATTACCATCCAGGTAATTTAGTATTTGGGAATACGAACCTTTCTCAAATATTTTAGAAAGCATATGTGTTACCGAAATAGGTCTGTAATTAGAAAGATTCTTACAATCTTTATTTTTATATACAGTAGTAACAGTTGCATATTTAATTATTCGTGGAAAGTAGGAATATCTGATGCATAGATTTGGAATATATGTTGAATGCGAAATCGTATTAGAAAATGTCATTTTCAATATAAAATTGGGGATATTGCACGGGCCTTTCGATTTATAATTGCTTATTTGTTTTATATTTTTCAGTATTTCACCTTCACAAAGTAATTGAAAATTGAAAGAAAAAACTCGTATCCACAATATTGTCATTGTATGACAACATTTCATCTTTATACTCACCGATATTTAAGAAGATATTTAAGCAGTTTACATTGTCTATGTCGTTTTTGAAAACCTCATTGCCCAATTGCATGCACGAGATGGTCTGCTGCCTACTAGAAACACAGTTTGTAATCGAATTGACGTAATCCCATCTATCTTATAGAATAGAATAGAATAGAATAGAATAGAATAGAATAGAATAGAATAGAATTTCTTATTAAGTGTAGTACATTGGCATAATTATACACCTCAACAAAAGCTGCTAATACTACAATTAATGCGTCAATAACAACATAAAGTACACAAAAACTATAAAAACATAATAAAAAAACATGGATTCGGAATTATCAGTTTACCCAGTTTATTGCTAATTAATGATATCTTTTAAAGAACTGGAATCCTTTCCATGATGTAGAACCTATTTTAGGGATATATTGTTTAAGGAGGTAGTTATTAATTTGATTTTTAAATTTAATTCGCTTTTTGATTCGCTTTATTTCAATTGGTAAGTTATTCCATAGATCAACTGCTGAGTTTAAAAATGAATTTTTAAGAAAAGGCTTCTTGAACTTCAATTTACTGAATTTGGTTGTCCTCGAATGATAAGTTGAACACGCATATAGGGGAAATTGCAGTTTACTATAAGGTGAGCGCTGGTTTGAGATATCCCAAAATTTTATTAATGAAAAGTATCTTATGAAATATGAAGCATCATTAATACAATATAAACGTTTTTCATTCTTAGTAGAATAATTTTCGTCATAAACATTAGCTGCCCATTTGATTTGTGAATCAATTTTATTTATTAATGAGTGGTTTATGTTATTAAATAAGATATT
>CABFPE010000123.1:733100-748314 GCA_900660155.1 Hofstenia miamia | reverse complement strand
ATATATATATATATATATATATATATTATTCACCAACATCCTTTTCCAAGTCAATCCACATGCTATAATCGTATTTACACCATTGCAACTAAAGAACGTGTAAGCATTAAGTCCTTAATGTTTCAAAAGAAACTTCTTTGTTGTCAATAAAAGTGAAGTGAGTGGCAAAAAGATTCTGCATTTACTTGTTGGCGATATTGAGCATCCTGAAACAATGAAAATGCTTACTTGCAAGTACTTAAGTGAAACGATAAACAAACAAACCAATGTTTTTGCTATCGACGTTGCCATGAAATTTCTTGAAGTTTCTCACAGATGCCGCACATTACATTACAGAAGCTGGCAAAATTTTGAAGGAACTTTATCCACTATTGCTTCGCGGCGTTTGTTTGGCGCATTTGCTACATAATTGCGCAATGCAAATACGATCCAATTTGAGAAAATTGATATTCTTATTGTTGGTGTAAAGGCAGCTATCGCTAAAAACAAGAGCCGTCACGCTGTAATAACGCGATGGCAGTGATTGACATCAGAACCCGACGTCGGGTTTTCGTCCGGTCGGGTTCGGGTTGACATTTTGTCAGGTCGGGTTCGCGCCTTACTTTGAGGTTAATTACAACCTTGCCTAATTGAGTTCCACTCATCGCTGTATGTAATTGCATCCGTCAGGCACCGGATGCTACCAGACGCAATTAACTGCTGTCAATTGCGTCAGTGGGCATCGTGAGCCTTTCATTCGCAATCGAGACCAGCGCCAATTGTCTTATTTCTGCACGTGTCTCCTTCCTATGCGGTAGGTGGTATTTCTATCATGATTACAAAAGAGGACCTCCAAATTTTGATCAAGCAAAAATCCGAAAGGGTGGTTTTCAAACAGAAAGAAGGTACCTCCCCGGCCTATCAACATTTTAATGCCGTGATTGTGGACGATTCACCTGTGTCTTTTGTACAATGTCAGAAATGCAAACTTTTGCTGGTTTTTGATATTAAAAAGACTGGAACAAAAACGTTGTTAAATCACAAAGATAAGTGTTTTTCCTCCAGAAACCCGTCTCAAAAAACGCTTCCTTTTGCGAAATCCGAGAGTTTCGTTAACGAAAAGTCAAAACTTGCTGACGAAATTGCCAAATGGTGTTCAACTGACCTGAGGGCGTTTGAAATAGTTGATGATAGTGGCTTTGAAAAAGTTGCCCAGTTTTTTATTGATGTTGGTGCCAAAAAAGGACATGTTTCGGCCAAAGAAATTTTGTGCTCTGCAAGAACGGTTTCAAGGCATGTTGAAAAATTGGCAGCTGAAAAACGGCTCGAGTTGGCTTCAGAATTTGGAAATGGAAATCAAAATTTTTTTGGGGTGACCCTTGACTACTGGACAAATACTATGTATATTACAATAACAATTCATTTCATTAAATCTGAAGGCAAACCGCAAATNTTCAGAATTTGGAAATGGAAATCAAAATTTTTTTGGGGTGACCCTTGACTACTGGACAAATACTATGTGTAGTGACTCGTATATTACAATAACAATTCATTTCATTAAATCTGAAGGCAAACCGCAAATGAAAAAGTTTGTGCTGTGTGCACAGTTGGTGGAGGGGACAAAAACTGGGCTTGTGACAAGAAATATAATTTCAGAAACTTTTCAAAAATTTCAAATTCAAGAAAATTTATGTGATTTTGTTTTTGTGACGGATAATGGATCCAATTTAGTTAGTGGACTACGTAACGACTCTCATTTAAGATGCATCTGCCACTGCTTGAACCTCGCCCTCCAAAATGCTTTTAACAACGGACCTGTATACCTAAAACGAATGATTGAAATGTCTAAAAATTTGGTTGCATATTTTAAACGCGCTGGACTTCAAAAACGCTTGCGCACTAGTCTGAAGCAGCAATGTGACACCCGTTGGAATACTGCATTTTTCATGCTTCAAAGCATCGTGGAAAATTTTGCGGACATTTCTTCTATTCTTGCAACTGAAAAGGAAACATGCCGAGTCGAGGGTCTAAATTCTGAAAATATGAAACTCGTAGTAGAATTTTTGCATCCTTTCAAGAAAGCCAGTACTGATTTGTCTGCATCTGATTATCCAACATTGCCCCTGGTTGTCCCATATTATTATAAACTGCTTCAAACCTGCAAACCCCAGGACGATGAGCCTTACTTTTTGCAAGAATTCAAGAAAGAAGTGCAAAAATCACTGGTTGACAAAACACATTTGTCTGATTTGCATTATATTGCTACCTTCCTACACCCATCCTTTAAAGAATTAAATATGCTGGAAACACAAAGCGAACGTAGTGGTACCATAGATTCCCTGAAAAAACTAGCTAAATCTTACAGTGTCGAAGGCACAGTGGAAATTACCTTAGAGCCCTGTCCCAAAAAGAGAAAAGTGGATACTGCTTTTGATATTTTTCAGGAGCACGAAGACACCCAGAATCGATCAACCCTGGACGCCGAACTGCAGTACTACCTGGAATCAAGTTTTGGACCCGTGGGTCACCACTCTCTTCTTGCCTGGTGGTCTGGTTGGTCAACCCGCTGGCCCCAGCTTTACAACCTTGCAGTACACTTTTCGGCATTCCGGGTTCAAGTGCCGAGTCTGAACGAGTTTTCAGCACCAGCAGCCAAGTCCTCACAAAGCGAAGGCAACGAAACAATCCAAAAACTGTTAATGACATTCTTTTCCTTAATCAGTTTTAAACTCATTATTTGAATATAATTCAATTTTCTTTCTAAACCCTTTTTTTTAAGAAGTCGGGTCGGGTTCGGGTTAGAGTCACCGTCGGGTCGGGTTGGGTTGAGGAAAAAAAGTTTCGGGTCGGGTTCTGATTTTTCAACCCGATGTCAATCACTGATTTCAGTAGAAGAAATAAATTTACTCTTGCAAATAGATCATTTGGTATTATTCTTATACTTTAGCAAATAACCGCAGTTCCTTTTTTCACAAAGTCGTTTATTCTATTTCATTTTATGCTACTGTTAATTTGGCTGACCATTAGTTGAATGATTTTATATTTACTTAACTCTTTTGTAGTAAAATAGTGTTGCAGATTTGCCTATGCCATGCTTTTATTATAGGCTGATTCATATGACTGATCGTTGTTCAGGAACCGATTTAAAAATGGATTATGAAACTCATCTTGAAATATGATTGTTCTTCGTTCTCAACTTTGAGTGACGATTACTGCTCAGGGGACTTGCTCATTTTTGGACTTATCATAAATAGGTGGGCGGCGTGGGGCATCAATACCTTGACAAAACTGACAGTGGAGGAGGGGTTCAAAATGTTTAATTTTTAATTGGCATATGCATTATTTGTACAAAAATATTACCGATTGGACAACAACAAAAAATGCATATTTGCAGCATTACAGTATTCGTCCAGTGTAAATACAATACAAATAAGATTTTACAAATTTTTGTAATTTAGCAATATAAACTAACTTTCTAAACGTTTATTAACCTGCAGATGGAATTCACAAATTTTAATGTCATAAACTGTGTGTGAAATTTATGTTAATATATATATATATATATATATATATGTAATTGCGATTTTGTTTTGAAATTTCTAGGCCTAAAACTATGCCGATTTAAAAATAGAGTTAATACAAATATTTTGAAGACTGAACTGGAAATAGCTAGCAGGTGAGAATGTTTTATTTCAATAATTGAAACAATAAATATTAATGGACTGTTAAATTTAATCAATTCATAAAACTGAGATTCTTTAAAATTCAAATACCACTTTTAATAAATATTTATTATGTGTCTATTAAAAAAATTTCAAAACATAGATTGAGCATATTTTTGGATGCATGCAGGGGTTGTAAAAGCATCGCTTAAAATTATATAGTATAGATGAGAAATAGATTTTTTGATATATTCGAGTATTAACTGAAGGTAATCGGAGTAAATTTAAATATCATGTCAAAGGGATGCATGTACTTACTGGTCATCGTAAACAATACTTTCTGTTGAGAAACAAATCTTTAAGACTCCATATTTACTAAGGTGTGATTGATAAATATTAAAATGTACTTCGTTAAATTCAACAGTTAATTTTTTCGCTAACAGAAAAGATTCGATTTGTTCTGATTATTGTTCACAAGATGGAACAGATGGTTTTGGTAGAACGTACTCTATTCTTTTTTCGCTTAGATATAAATCCCAAGGATATAAGTAATATGCAAGATGTTTAAAATAGGTTTTATCAACATCTTACAACTTCATTTATTGAATTCCATTGGCTCCCTATAAAACGTCGGATATGGTATAAAACTGGGATTATGGTTTTTAAGTCTCCATGGAATCGCTCCGGAATGTCTCATTGAATTAATCACCCCTAATTATATATCATCGAATATGTCTCTGTGCTTTTCATTGGATTTGCTTTATTAACCTGTTGCTTTAAGTTCTCAAATCTCTATTTACTGTAGTCGCTCATTACGCTCCTCTGGTCCGTCAGTTTGGAATAAGGTTACCTTATGACATTCGTGATTTGTCCTCTCTCTTGCTGCATTTAAAGCCAAGTTAAAGACCCATTTGTATAATAGCGCCTATTTTTGATTTCGATCTGGATGGGCTTACACCTAGTGTCGGCGATCATCCTGTGTTGTAGCTGGCACTATATAAATTTTGTTAATAATAATAACAAAAACAAGAAAAACTTTATCATCGTGCATGAAAGAAATAAGGAAAATTTAAACACAAAATATTCGTATATTGGGTGTTTCCATCAAATCCCCATTCTAGTTGTCTAAGCATCGAAATAGGGCATTAAATACCCTTCTCAAGTTGTTGTATAAATTATATTGATGTCGTTAAATCTAACATATGCAAAGCAAGTGTTAAAAAGCTTTGAAAACCAGGATTTACTATAATAAATTTTCACAAGTAAGAAATTTCATAGAGAAAAGTAGGCATCTTGTGAAATTCAGGAAATAAAACAGCTAATGAAATAATCACTGATACACAAGCTATTAGAGAATGTTTAAGTTAGTCCCTAAAGAAATTAAGATCCTACAAACATTGAAAACAGGACTAAAAAGGTTTGCACAGTTTCGATATTTACCTGAGTGCAATTAATTTAGCTAATACTTAGAAGTTAACATTTCATGTAGTTCCACCGAAATTCCAATTTATATAAACAAAAATTATTGTGAACTTTACTTACAGCCATTATTGTTTGCTTACAATTAGGCTATTCCTACATCAGCATTCCCAGGATGTCTATAGAAACTGACATTACCCTACTGCTGTGCGTCCCAACATAACATGAATTACTTTCTCTTAGCACTAGACAAAGCTTGTTCAATATTGATATTGTGCCCATTGCAGCTTGTGCTATCAGAGAAATATGCAAAATATTTAAAAGTAAATGATCTAAAGAAAATAGCTTTAATTTAATCAATGTTCATGAAGCGTTTTCTAATTCTAAGTGCAATAGACTGGTTTATAAACTATGTCAGACAAAAACACTGCCAAATTACAAGACCCACTACCTTATGAGAAATACTGTATTCCAAAAGCAATGAGTAATCATTCTCAAATTTTGAAAGGAGATGCACATGCCGCTGAAATGTATATCTATGATTGCTATTTTTATTTACTGGTTTTTGTCAAATTTATAAAATTTAATATATATATATATATATATTACAGTAAAATTGTGAAATTAGGAATTGCGTGAAATCCCAAAAATTTCAGTGGAATTGCCCAAATCAAGGCTAGTAAGATTAGAACTTTTGTATGGCAATGTTTTCTCATGGTCTTTGAGAACAAAAACTGAACTTAAGCGTTTTTATTTTGATTTTGAGGGGAGATGAGGTAACAAATACGTTTACAGTTCCATGATTTTTGAGAAGATACTGTGTTGCTGCAGTTAAGGATTTACTGTGTGATAGATGTTAACAGAGGTGACTTACTGTCTGTGTAGCATTTGAATTGAGTTTTAAAAGTCACCCCCACATGTGCTTTTTGGTATTATAGTGAAACACGTCAATATTGCTTTCATGTATTCCAAGCTTGTTTTGGGTGAAATTTTACCAAATAGGTTTCAATGTTTATGACTTTGGTGAGGTATGTTTTGAAACAATTAATGTTTTGATGTTTATTTTTAAAAGGGAAAGTGGATACAGACTGTTCCAGTAGTAGCCAGTTTTGAGTTTTCTGGGGAGAGGAGTGATTGCAAATCTTTCTTCTGTAACAACAAAATATAAGGAAATGTTTTTGTTTACTAAAATGGTGGTGAATACCATGTAAGTAATATTGTCTTTAGGTATCAAAATCATGCTCAGCAGTGTTGGTCAAAGCATTATGTAGAATTTTTTTGAGGAATTCTTCCAAATCCAGGATGTTATCTTCAATAAATAAATGTGCATGTAACTTTTACTAACTTTGTATGTAGAAGTATGTGATTCATGTGTTAGACCATTTTGTTATCTTCTTTTTCAGCTGCCTTGGGGAAATAAATGATGAGGAGATTTGGCTAATCTATATTGTTGGATATTATGCATTCACAATCCTTTATACTTTGTTTTTATGAACTTGTAAAATATATTTGCACTGTACTGTGTAGATAGTTTTGACTAAGATCAGAGGACATCTATTCTTTGCAAAAGATTAGTGTCCTAACTTTTGATTGTTTTTCTGCATCAATTATCATAGGTAGAGCAATTGGGTTTGTCCTAATTTCACCAATAATGAAAATATCCGAGTATAAGTTTTGGGTTGTATTTAGAAGTGATGAAATATGATGAATAATTTTGCCTTGGATACAGACATTTTTCAAATTTAAGTTTGGTATCCTTATTTTTGTGAACAACTGCAATTAGTACTTGACAAGCTGATTTGCAAGAGTGGACAAAGAATTCATCACTTAATAGGTATTCATGAGGTTGAAGGTTGTTCTGCCAGACGTTTGGTGGCTGCAGTCTTTGAGAGAGGAGCTGTAGATGTTGATAGCTGATTTTTGCTAACCCCTGGTGTATGTAAAATAGTAAGGATGTCAGGGGCTAATATCATCTCAGAATCTGAATCTGATGCATGCATGCCAACGCAGATGTGAGGTGATATCATGTGACTCACATGAGGAGAGGTATAAGCTAAGGGGGAATTAAAAGGAAATTTAAGGCATTTGCTGGCAGTTAATGAATTTCATCATATAAAGGCAATGATGCAATATTAATATCCCATTTCTTATAGTTAATATCTTGTTGAGCTAATTGTGCAGGTTGTGTATGCATTTGGGGTTCATGTTAGGGATTGTATTTAGTTTCAATTTCATAGGAATCTTCTTCATAAGTAGCCAATCCTGTTATTTTGTAATGTTTAGCAATTTCATGTTGGATAAGTTTAAGATTGTTTGCAGTGTCAATACTAGAATGAGAGAAGTCCTTAGATGTTTGTTTGAGCTGTTGAAAGTTAAGAATTTTTCCATTGTCAAGTTTGTAGCATTTGCGTGGTAGAGATTTATGTATTTTGTATTTAAACCAGTTACTAGATAGACACCTGTTTTAATCAGTAATTGCTGTTGGTTGGAATCAGTAGATTTTGTGAGGTTCACGAAAGATCAATTGTAATAAAATTGTAGTTATATTGAACTTTTTGTTGTGTTCACACAAATATTTTTGTGAGTGTGGTTAAGTTTGTTCATAAGTTGTTTAATGTAATTGTCATCAATGGTTCCATTATAGTTATTGAATATTATATATATTGGAGTTGGGGCTGAAAACAGCTTTGTATGGAGTAAGTTTAGTAGTTGTATTAGTAGAGGTGCTATAGAAATATTCTATCACAGGGAATACATTTCACCAATGTTTTCCACCAAATTGCTCTCATGAGTTTTACCAGAGTTCTATTTACATGTTCAACAGCTCTATTTGCTCTGGCTGATGTGCTGTGGAGTGGCTATGTTCAATTTCCACATGTTGAACTAGACATTGAAATTGTTTAATCTTCAAAATGGATGCATTGATCAGTAATTATCTTTTCAATTGGACCAAAGGTGCATAACTAATTTTTAGAATTGCATCATTAATAGTTTGAGCTTTTATGTTTTTAATTGATACAATTTTAAAGTATTTAGTGAAATCATTCACTAGTTTTAATGCAATCATTTTGTCTTTAGAAAGCTGCCTAATGTCACATTAATGATTTGGTTCATATGTTCTGAAAGAACTCTTTGTTCTGGAAATCAGTTTTTTGCAGAATGCAGATATGAAATTAGTTTATAATGCCTTTTATTGTTTGTCTTATTTATGTAGCAATGATGTGTTTGTGAATTGTAATTTCAGGTTGGCAAATGCCAGTGTGGCCACATTCATTGAATTTTTTCCATGATTTCATGCTTTTAGTATTCTAATAATGTTGTGGTTGGAATTTTTGGTAAGCTATCAATAATGTTAATTGTAGTATGATGTCATTCAGTTGTTCTTCAGTGATTTCTGTCTCAGTGAATCATGAGTATCAGTTTACCATTTTCATGAACATTGATGTCAGCATGTTGTTCATACTGAGTTTGTAGAATTTAGTTTAATTTTTTTCTCTCACCCTCTTTTTTGAATTCTCTTATATAATGAGGCAATGCTATCCATAAATCAGCATTGCTGTATAAGTGACCCTTGTGGTGTTAAATTGTAAACAAGAAATTCCTGAGGTATTTGATCTAATATGCAATGATTGTTGAGTGGTCAACTGAGTATTTTTTAACAAGCACAGGCTGCTGTTATCTGTGTGTGCAGTGAAAAATATTTCTCTGATGAGGAAGTGACAAAATGTTTTGAGTGATTCCACTAGTGTGAGCATTTCCAGTTTAGTGGCACTACATTGTTGCTCAGAGAGTATGAGTTTTCTTGAGAAGTATTATATGGCTTTTCTTCATTGTCCTGGATCTGAATTAAGGTAGCACTTATAGCAACAGTTTGTTGAGCTTCTCTTGGGAAGACCAGTTCCATTTGAAATCTTGGCTTTATTGTAATAAATTTGACATTTTGGAGGTTTTTTCAGTAAAGTTAGGGATAAACATGTGATAGTTTATTAAGTGGAGTATTCTCTGAAGATCTTTCTTGTTATGAGGAGGTTCAATTTTCTAAAGCATTATCTTAGCATTTTCCTTTATTTTTATATTTTCTGTAAGCATGTTTCTTCCTAGGAATGTTACTTTTTTCATAGCAATGACACATTTGTTGGCAATTTTGATTGATAGGTTTGTCTGAAATTGTATTAATTTTGTGTTTGATGCCTATGGCTTTTCCAACACTACTAATTTCTCTATTATTGAAAATTTCTGAGTTAGATTTCAGAACTTCATTTATTTTAGAGATTTCTTGCTGATTCAGGTGAGGGTGATTTTCCTTTGATACAGTTGGAATAGATTTTCTTTGTTTGTCACATTGCTTTAGTAATGAAAATCTTAAGTTATTTCAGTTTTCTGGAGATCAATTTGTTGCTCTTGTTTAATATAATGGTAATTCCAATGCCATTTTTAACATTGCAGATGTTATTCAGTAAGATTACTTTCTAAGGATTAATTATGTGTTGATTTTGAATTAGGTATTCACTATTGATGTTAGATTTTGTTTTTATCTCACACTATCCTCCAATGGTACAGCTCAACTCTATGATAGAAAATTTGGAGAATGCACCAGGTTTGTTTACAATGACAAATGTATGTTGTTATCTCCCTTAATTGTTAGAGTTCTAGTGCTATAACAAAAAAGGTAGTTTTCTGATAGAAAATCCCATCCTACTATCATCTGATAGGGTTGCTGCTGATTGTGGCTATTGACTATGTAGATGTCTTGTTTGGTGTTTTATTCAAGAACTAAACACTTGTTGAAGTATGGGATCATCCTCTAGGTTTGGATGAGGAATTTTCTTTTTCAGTGTAATTTGTGTAGAAAGAAGTGTTGCTAGATTAAATGTAGTGGCCAAGACACTTGAGTGGTATTGTTGGTAGTTTTTATTTCCTCTATTTTTGATTTAAGCAATTTTACATTGTGGTAAACTGAGTGTTTTGGTTGTTGAGCATATCTGAAATTTGAAGGGGAATGTGATTTTTCTTGTCAGTAATGTTTTTAATTGAACTGGGAATGGGGGTTAATTCAATTAGTGACCTTTCCACTTTTCTAATTTTTGAGTTAGTTCAACAATAATTAAAGCAAGCTGAACTTTTGTTTTAGACATAAGGTGCTGGGCTTCTGGTAGAATTTCTGTATTGATTTTTCTATTACATTATCCAAAAAATGAAGGAGATAACAGGGGTTTAGTCTAATGGAGGTTTGAGAGATAGCAGGAATTGTACTGATAGTCAATCTTGAAAAGTTCAAAATAACTGAGGCTTTTATGTGTAAACATTTTTTTAAAAATTCATATAAGTTTAATAGAAAAAGTAATTTTAACTTACTGCCAAGCAATTTGAAATAAAGCAAATTCAGAATGAATTCACTGCCACAAACTAGAATCAAATGGTGATTGCCAAAGCACATCATGCCATCCATTAGAATAGTAAGCAGAACAAAATAAGCCAGCCAGAAACAACAATTATTAAGGAATACATAGGCAGTTGAGTCCAGCAGTGTGGTTGAAAAATACACTTATAGACCACCCCCTACTTATTCCTTCATTATGTAGGAATTTAGCTGAAAGTTGCAATTGATTGACACAAAGTAATGAGAGAGAGAGTGAGAAAAAGAGAGTGAAAGAGAGAAAGCAAGAAAGAGCAAGAGAGTGAGAGAGAGCAAGTAGGAGAGCAAGAGAGGGAGCAAGAGTAAGAGTAGGAGAGCAAGAGAGGGAGCAAGAGTAAGAGAGCAATAGTAAGGGAGCAAGAGCAAGAGACCAAGAGCAAGAGAGTGAGAGCATGGCGGACGATCACTTTCATGTTTACATTATTTAAAAATTCTAAATGACACAAAATGAATTATGTTAAATTATGCAATGTCAAATGTATATTGATTTGAGTTGAATTCAATATATATACATATATATNTTTTATATATATATATATATATATATATATATATGTATATATGACAAATATACATATATGACAAATATATATTTATTATGTATTTGCTTGATAAAATAAGTGCAATCTGTAATGAAATTGAGAATTGATTTTATATTTAAAAACAAATTAACAAGGTATATTCTCCAAAGCAATTCCTTACTGTACCAAATTAAAATTTTATCCCTTAGGTGTTCGTAAAAGGCATGGAGAAATTTTTCAAAATTGTGGATAAAACGATTTGTGAATATAAAGAAACAATGGGCACCTTCTTGTTAAATGTATACACCGGATTATTTATTTTTATACGGAGTCAGATTCTTTTAAATTCAATTAACCACTAAGTCATATTTTGTAAGTGTATGTCATTGTGAAATGTGACGGGCTAGTTCGCAAAGAGCTATACATTTATGGTGAATTATTTTCTATTTTCAAATACAAAATTAGTAAGAATCAAAATTTCTGATGCAAAGGTTTTCATTCCGAAATAATCACATGCATAATCGAGCAAATTCTATAAGTTAACAGTGCTCATTTTTATGTTTGGATGAGTCATTTTTATGTATTGTAATTGATTAAAGATTTACTTACATATGTCTAAACTTTAGATTCTAAAGAATAGCGCTTGTCAGAATAAAACCTAAAAAACTTTTTTTCAAATGCACTTACAACTAAATCAATGAAAATAAGTTTCTAAAAACATTACATGTTTTATAAAGGAAACCGTCATATGTATGTATTACAATGCGTACATTTATCTACCACACTAAATTTGTGCACTACTGTGCACACTAAAATGTTCGTGTTTCATGGTTAATTTAAGGGGAAAGTCTTTGTCATCTTAACTTCGATATGTTTTATGAATAATTAAGGGATCCAAAATAAAGGTTGTAAGATAATACCCAACATACTTAGAAAGCAAATATGCAATTAGCATCATTAGTGATTCAAGTAATCCATCAACATGCATTTTTACAATTAAATATAATGCCAACCAAGTACAGCCTAATGAGATGAAACACTTTGTTATTTTCCAACAAAATATAATATCATCCATTTTTATATAATATTTTCCAATTAATATTTTGCATAAGCTATAAATCCAAACAATGAAAACAAATGGCGACGCCGCGAATATTTCCATATGTCTGAAAAAATTTTGAGAGTGTAATGACTTTAAGGGAATAAGAACTAGTAATACGAATGCAAATGCATAAAAAGTGAACTGAAGCAAAGAACATAAGTTTAGCAAACATACAACACTAAAAAACAACAGAGTTATTGGGGATACTTCCTGTATATATTTACCAGATAAAAAGGATTCATCATGCTGGAAAAAAAATTCTAATATTATAATTGCCAAATATTCAAGACAATTCCGCACTTGCATTGATTGAGTTATTCCAGTCTTGCACCAAACAGACAAATGTTCACAGTTGTTGGTGAATATACAGTAATCTTGCTTTCCAATTTTGCTACTTGCTCTCTCTAAGACTTCGGCTCTATCAGTAAACTCTTCATAAACAAATTTGTGCACATGTTTGATTTGGGAGAATTTATATGTATTTGTGCTAACAATGCATTTACGGGATAATCTCCAATCACAACATTTTGAAAATTCAATTACTGTGACTGTATTCTCACTGTGGTCAATATCTTTAACAATAGCATGATGTGAAAATCCCATTTTTCTTGGAATTTTTATGTGATCTGCTATCTCTAAATTACCAATTGATTGTGAAAAGCACTCTTTTGTTTTACTACATTGAATTCCCATTACTGAAATTACTAACCAAGAGAAAGAAATATCAGTAGAAGTATTATTGTAAGGTTTCTACCCACTGCCAAGTCTACATACTCGATGTAAGAATTTATGGCGTAGCATCAGTGCATTCACACTCACTTAGTCAGGTGGCCAATATATAATTACGAGAGTCTTCCATCAAAATACTCACCTGCTGTGTTGTCATATAGTAGGGAGCAAATTATTAAGGACAGGGTAGTATTTTCCTTTATTTACCACCGATTTTTGAGTAAACATTTTGGTAGTTTGAATCAATATAGTTCAGAAATAGTATTTCATATGAATTTTACTTGCCCACATATTGCATTCACAACATTAAAACTGCCTGTCTTAGACTTCAATTCGAATTTGAATTATAAAAATTCAATAAAGGATACAAAAAACATTTTTGATCTTTGCAATATATATATATATATATACAGCGCCGGATTAAGGCGGAGGCAGAGGAGGCAACTGCCTCAGGCCCCCGCTTTTAGGGGCCCCCAAACTTAAAAAATGCTAAATAAATTATTCTCGAAAAAATTAAAAATCACTTGAATTATCGAATCACCACGGAAACAAAAGTAGTATTGTTAATTCTGTGCTTGGGATAAATTATACTCCAGTAATTATATTCTATTCAAATTATCATATATTGTAGAACTAGATCTGGATGAAAGGTTGACAAAATCTATAAATACATGAAAATATTTAGAATTCAATTAATAACGATCTTCCGTCTAATTAAACATATTCCAATCAACATTTTCAGCTAGTGTTACAAATATTTCTGAAAATTTAGCTGAGACTGGAGAGTTCTTGAAACTTTTGTATGTATGATCAATCAAAAGTATGCGACATGTTTTCAGTCTGATGACAATATGTTGTCAGGGATTGCCTCAGGGCCCTCCATGATGTTAATCCGGATCTGTATATATATATATATATATATATATATATATATATATCATATATCGAATTATGTATTATCGCAAATAATGAGAAATATGTTTCAAGCATTCAAACTCGCTCAGCCACCAAAGTTGACTATTTGTAGACAAGGGCATAAATAAAGGTGGTAACAAGATGGTTGAAAGGGTACGGTATTAAAATACCTTGCTCGCAAAGTCCTACTCTAGACCAAGGATGGAGATAGATTAGAAAATTGTATGCTGATTGGTTGGAAAAAAATGTTCCTACATATGGCATTTTTGAATATTAATTTTGTTAACAACAAAATTGTTGCTTGGCAACAAATTGCCTCATTTGTTTGCAAAAGTTTGAACTACATCATATCAACAAAATGCTTGCTTAAAAAAAACAGACAATATGAAGAAGTAAGACAAAAATATTCCTTACATTTCTGTTCATCTTGCTTTTTTCCTTAATAGGCATTTGTATTTGTATCCAATAATAACTGTCTTCTCTGACTTAAAAGGTTTTGGTGTAAAAATGACAAGGCATTTATTTGGTCTTTAAACCTATTCTCAATTGCTACTTTCTCAATACAAGACACCTACATACTCTTGAAAATTAAAGAAAATTTCACTGCTATTCATATTTAGTGGAAAATTTTCCCTATAAAATTATTAAAATAATGTAAAATAAACATGAATTCTGTACGCGTACACTTACGTTTTTTGTTTAATAATTAATAGAAACCAAATTGTGTTAATTATAAGTGTTTTGTATTTCGTGGACTTTGTTGTGTACTGTTGCGTAGTTGTGTTGTGTTGGTTAGTATAAAAACTAACACAATGGTAAGCCTGGTAAATGGGTTGGGTCATATTTCTTGGTAAGCTTTTGGGTTGGGCTAGGCAATAATAAGATATAAAAGCATATACAAATGTGTTGGGTCAATAAGAAATCCCAGAAAAAAATCTGAAATGGGTTCGGTATATTCTGAGAATTGATTTGAAATATAAAAATCATTGTCAAGCTATACGTTCACTATGTGTAGCGCTTTTGAGAATGCTAAGCTAGTACTTGAATGTTCCTGAAAAAATGCTTCAATACTCGGTAGAAAAAAGTAGGAAACTTTCGCATTTGCAATGCAGAGAACTATTTCTGAAAATCGCTAAAGAAGCTGCTCAACATGTGACTGTCATTTTTTCTATTCTCAATATTGTACGAATACAAAGGCCTGGTAACACAATGACCTGAAAAACGTTTGTAAAAAGCAGTTTTCAACAATTGAAAGGTAAGGTAATTTTTAAAGAATTAGAAAGTAGGTAAATATTTAAATATAAATTTTGTTTGCACTGAAAAATAATTTAGGAGTCCACAAATTGTGGGCATTTCAGATTTTAGATTGTTTTATTAGTTCGGCGTTAGGATTAAATGGCCTCATTTAAAATATATTGTTTATAGGTGATTACTAAATTTACGAAGGAAGTCGAAAAGTATTTTTCATTTT
>CABFPE010000123.1:708945-725071 GCA_900660155.1 Hofstenia miamia | reverse complement strand
ATATATACATGTACATATACAGTACGCACGATTGCTCACGATATATTGTGCACAACATGTCACTGAATCACTTGTTGCACTATGGAGGAATTTTATTCATTACACACTGAGTACTAGTTCATCATGTGAGAAATAAAGGAAAATACTACCCTGTCCTTAATAATTTGCTCCCTACTATATGACAACACAGCAGGTGAGTATTTTGATGGAAGACTCTCGTAATTATATATTGGCCACCTGACTAAGTGAGTGTGAATGCACTGATGCTACGCCATAAATTCTTACATCGAGTATGTAGACTTGGCAGTGGGTAGAAACCTTACAATAATACTTCTACTGATATTTCTTTCTCTTGGTTAGTAATTTCAGTAATGGGAATTCAATGTAGTAAAACAAAAGAGTGCTTTTCACAATCAATTGGTAATTTAGAGATAGCAGATCACATAAAAATTCCAAGAAAAAAGGGATTTTCACATCATGCTATTGTTAAAGATATTGACCACAGTGAGAATACAGTCACAGTAATTGAATTTTCAAAATGTTGTGATTGGAGATTATCCCGTAAATGCATTGTTAGCACAAATACATATAAATTCTCCCAAATCAAACATGTGCACAAATTTGTTTATGAAGAGTTTACTGATAGAGCCGAAGTCTTAGAGAGAGCAAGTAGCAAAATTGGAAAGCAAGATTACTGTATATTCACCAACAACTGTGAACATTTGTCTGTTTGGTGCAAGACTGGAATAACTCAATCAATGCAAGTGCGGAATTGTCTTGAATATTTGGCAATTATAATATTAGAATTTTTTTTCCAGCATGATGAATCCTTTTTATCTGGCATATATATGCAGGAAGTATCATCTGCAACTTTGTTGTTTCTTCTTATTGTATGTTTGCTAAACTTAATTTCTGTGTGTCAGTTCATTTTTTATACTTTTCTATTTGTTTTACTAGTTCTTATATTCATAAAGCCAATACAATCTCGAAATTCGATCAGACATATGGAAACATTCACAGCTTCACCATTTGTTTGCATTGTTTGGATTTATAGTCTGGGCAAAATATTAATAAGAAAACATATTGGAAAAATGGATGATATCATATTGTGTTGGAAAATAACAAAGTGTTTCATGTCATTAGGGTGTAATTGGTTTGCTTTACACTTAATAGTAAAAATGCCTGTTGATGGATTACTTGAATCAATAATCATGCTAATTGCATATTTGCTTTCTAAGTATGTTGGGTATTATCTTACAACCTTTATATTGGATCCTTTAATTATTCACAAAGCATATCGAAGTTAACCATAAAACACTAACACATATTTAGTGTTAGATAAATATACGCATTGTAATACATACATATGACGGTTTCCTTTATAAAACATGTAATATTTTTAGAAACTAATTTTCATTGATTTAGTTGTAAGTGCATTTGAAAAAAAGTTTTTTAGGTTTTATTCTGACAAGCGCTATTCTTTAGAATCTAAAGTTTAGACATATGTAAGTAAATCTTTAATCAATTACAATACATAAAAATGACTCATCCAAACATAAAAATGAGCACTGTTAACTTATAGAATTTGCTCGATTATGCATGTGATTATTTCGGAATGAAAACCTTTGCATCAGAAAGTTTGATTCTTACTAATTTTGTATTTGAAAATAGAAAATAATTCACCATAAATGTATAGCTCTTTGCGAACTAGCCCGTCACATTTCACAATGACATACACTTACAAAATATGACTTAGTGGTTAATTGAATTTAAAAGAATCTGACTCCGTATAAAAATAAATCTGGTGTATAAACTTAACAATAAGCTGCCCATTATTTCTTTATATTCACAAATCGTTTTATCCACAATTTCAAAAAATTTCTCCACGCCTATTACGAATCCTGGAAGTTGGACACACCTAAGGGAAAAAATTTCAATTTGCTACAATAATGAATTGCTTTGGAGAATATACCTTGTTAATTTGTTTTTAAATATGAAATCAATTCCCAATTTCATTACAGATTGCATTGAAATAAACTTATTTATCAAGCAAATAAATAATATATATATTTGTCATAAAAATATGGTCATCTTGTTTTTTAAGGTCATATTTCTGGTTGCCTTAGTAATGACCAATCTTCAATAACTTCATGCTAATTAGAAGGAAAGAATTCCAATGTTATCCCTAAAAAATGCAAACTGATTATTTTAAATTGCAATGACACTTTTCAATATTCTTATCCGAACTTTATAGTTTATGTTTGTAACAGTGCCATGGGCTGGGCTGTGAACTCGTTATCTAAACGTTGGAATCCCGATGTTGATATGAATTTTTTAGCGAGTGCAATTTTTTTCTAAATCCTTTGTGATATCTATTTAAGATTGGCCATCAATTGTTTCAGTCTATACATGCGCTACGCTCTCAAGTATTATGCCACTTGAAATTGAATCTAATCTTCAACAATATTAAAATAACCTAAAATATTTTTTAAGTGATATATCTTAGTTCACAAATAAAGATTTCATTAACTTTGGACATTTCGAATAAATATTTCCACGTGCTTACAAAGTTTTGGACATTTGGTGAAGTTGTATCTTGTCTGTAATTAACACATGTAAGACGCGCTATGAGACAATGCTCTTAACATTGTATTTCGATGCCAAATAGTAAACTTTATTATTGAAACGAAATTTAAAGCAGAAAACTTACCTCTTTACTTAACGCACGACTATGAAGCGAAATATTACTTTATAAATTCATATCACATTGTATGCAAAACGCATTTTCTTGCAATATATTTCATCTATATAAAACAATATATATACATGTATATGCAAATTTTGAGAACACATTATGTTTACAGATGCATATAACAAAATTGCAACTCAAACACTTTCTTATTTTACTTTATTTTTATTTGTCAATGAAGATTTCATCTCTATGAGAAATGCATACAAATTTGAATCTTTCTTCTGCATTTATCTAAATTACAATAGTACTATATTTTTCAGTAATTGCTTAAAATATTTAACTAGCATAAATCAATTGGTTAACACAAATCATAGCCTACTGAAATTTTGATAAAATAAACCAAAAAGATTGTAAATTTCACATTAGATAACATGATTTATTGCATGAAGTAATTGAGAAAATATTCATAAACCAAAATAATATAATAACTAATCGAAATTTTTTGTAGCTCTTCTCCATTTGAGTTTCTATATCGACTTTTACAATGTTACACTAAGAAACTATAATGTTGACAAGCTTGTCATCAGTGATAGGTTAAAATTCTCCCCATATCAATTTTGAAGACCGGATTCAACTTCAAGATTTCTAATGAAGTCAAATGAGGAAGCTGCCTTTTCGATGTCGCATTATTGTAATACTGCCTACAAGTTGCTCTTTAAGCGAAATAAGATGCATCTGCTGAAGATAGCCAGTGTCAAATATTTCTCTTACTGAAGCTATATCGATACTCAACCATTTTTCAGAAATTTCCTTTAATGAATGAACAGCTTTGTAAGGCTGTTTACAATCTCTGGAACAATGAAGAGGTTCTAATGATTTCTTCGCACACACTGACAAATGATGCTTCATCTAGTGCTTATGCTAGGGAATTAGTTCCAGCTGCCAGCGTACTTCAAATTAAACGATTTCCACAACATTAACGCGAACTTTTTGTTTTTACCAACAAGTAAGATAATGTAACCCCCTTGACGCCGTCTTTTCAGATTTTCAAAAGAAGCACCACAAAACCAGAGGAATTTATATTGGTCTAAATCGCCAGTATTTGGAAAGTTCAATTCAAATAAGCCATACTGCAATTTTCGAATCAACTTATTGACTATGCAAACAATATCAGTATGAACTCACATTTGTTGCTAAATTCGATACTGTGAAAGCACAACCCTTGCGTGTCTTCATTGAGATACATAGTAACTCTCTAACACATTTCTTGCCCAAATCGTCTTACAAATCTTTGAGTTTCATCCGATTTTATATTGCTTAAATATGATACATAGAATTTTGATCAACTGATATGTTTTTGCCTTTTGGTTGAGATGTTCAGAACAAGAAACGGGAAGTTTTTTTATTTATCACTGCTTCTTTGAAATTTTTGTTTGAATTACTGCAACAGCAAATTCTGCTGCACCACACTAGTATAGGTCATCATTCACATGCGTACAAAACAAATTAAGCTCTTTTTGTGTCCACTTCTCCACATAAATAACGCAGCATTATGATTGGAAACGTAAAAAATTTGATACTAATGCCTTAAAACATCATTAAAGCCATAAAATGGCCTAGTGATTTTCTATAGTTTTTTTTGCAGTATGATATGAAAGGGGTTTCAAAAACATTTCTCTATTCAAATATTTACGTTGGTAAAAATAAGGGATTGAATAAGCGAAATTAGATATGAAAACAAAATAATTAAAGATAAAAAAATTGCAAACATATTGAATACAGCATTTGAAAACATGGGTAAATTTTGTTTTAAATCAAAGAACAGTGAGAAAAATATCGAATGTGATATGAACTCCAAAGCAAAGGTCGAATTCAGTTTCCATCTAATTTCTAATTTTACTATTTAATGCAATTAGCAAAAAAACTTGATTTTGTCAACTCTGCTGGATCTAGTAATGTGCCCTACTGGAAAATAAAAATATATATTTATGTAATTGGAGAATACTTATTAGTTGGTTTTAATCAATGCATTGTTTGAAAATTACCTTCAAGAGGTTTTAAAGCACTTAGATATTTCTCCAATGTATAAAAACCGGCAAATTAGTATTATACACCAGTTAGTCAAACATTTCAAAAACTACTAGCAACGCAAATACATAACTTCTTGAACGAACACAATATATTATCGGAGCATCAATTTGGATCTAGACCAAAATTTACTACCACTGGCGCAATATTGTCGATTACAAGAAACATTAAATTCGGTATAAATATGAATTTATCTAAAGGCATCTTCTGCTATGGTTGAATTGAGCAAAGCATTTAATTCTATGGATTTTGAAATATTGGAAAGAAAATTATAGAATTCTACTTTCAGACAGATGGCTATAAAACTAATCCTTAATTTCTTAATGAATAGAAAACCGCTCGTAAAGCTAAACGAAATATTCTCAGTTTTTATTAGTATAAGTCCCGCAAGGGATTGCTAGGTCCAATTCTTTGTACACTTTATGTTAATGATATGTCAAAATCAGTAAACAATAGCAAAATTTATCAATATGCAAATAGCACCTGTATTTTAAGAACATCACAAAATGCCTATGAAGCTACTAGGTATCCTAACACTGACATTGAAAATATTAATTTATATTGGCAGCAATAAACTGAAAATCAACACAGAAAAACCCAATTTATTATTTTTTCAACATCTCTAAAATTATCACAATTTAGGTAAAAGATCAAGTAGTAAATGACTAAAATATTTAGGTGTGTTGACAGACAACCATTTAACTTTTGATTAATTTTAAATTTTGAAATTAAAAAGAATGGTATGTGGTGTCAAATAATATTTTCATCTTCTTCGTCATTTAGGAAAATTATTTCACATGCAACTTATCAATTCTTTTGGTTTGTGTCATTTCCTATACTGTTGCTTCTTATTTCAAAATAGGATTTCATTAGCAAAGATATACAATTGGGTTTCAGAAAACATTAAAGTATATTGATAAGTACAAAGCTGTAAACGAATTGAAATCGTCATAAAATATTCTTGCTCTAATCTATCTAATACAATATCAAATATTATGCATGCTGCTATATAAATTCAATAATGAAAGAGTTTCGAAAAATTTCTAAGCAGTTATATCCACTTCAATTTGTAGTTTTTAGAAAATATGTAATAAATTTGCTTATCTCAAATGCAAATTTTACATCTATACAATGAGGGGTCAGCCGCGACAATCACGCATAGTAAACCTAATTGTTGCCTGACTACGTGTAGGAGCATCTGTTTGAATGTCATTGGTTTCCTGAAAACCTTTAGCTACAAGTCTTGCATTCTTAATTAGTTCATTCCCTGAGCCTGGTTTTAAACTATAAACCCATTGTGTTCAAATTCTATCTTGCACAATATCCTCGACTTCAAAAGCCTCACACATCCTCCAGTTTTGTATTTCATTTTACAAGCATTACAATAGTCAGAAATGTTGTCACCTGCTGTACAAAAAGTCATCATATTTGCACTGACTCTGCCAGCAACATCATGCACAGTAGAGAGATCCTTCAGTACAATGCGCAGGGTTAGGACATGGTGGAGGTCAACAATGAGAGATGAACGTTTGTTCAGCCTGTGTGTCCTCAGTGATAATGTGAACAACTAGAAAAAAAGAGATTATGAACCAAGTTATTGATAAGTTTGGTAGAAATCCCCAACGACTTCAATTCCTATTCCAACACTAGCAAGATAATGTACTATATAATAGTTTTCAAGTTGATTGAAGAAGATATCTGTATGTGAATTTGTATATCCACATTTTGTATGTTACCTTATTTTAAATTTAATTTACAGTTGAGAAATACTCAGTATATATTATTGATTTAGATTTTTTTCCTTTTCATACAGCTTTCTTGTATATATTCACTATTTTTCAAAATTCCAGGCCACTTACCCCCTCCCTCCTGTAGACGCCCATGGTGATAAACAATTTTCTGTTTGGAAAAATAGAACATTAACTATGGCAAATGTTGACGAATTTGGATAAGAAAAAACAAGGTCCAGTTTTGTATTAAATCTTGTAGGAAAGCATTTATAAGCTGCTATGGAGTTAAGCTTGAATGAAATTCATTGTGACGATGGATTGAAAATACTATTGGATAAGGTCGAAAGTTGCTTTGAAAGAGATACTGTGGATTTAGACTACGAAGCGTAATCCATATTTGAAAAGTATTGCAAATCTTACAATATTCCGATGTTTGATTACATAAACGAATTCGACAGGCCTTACAGCAAAGCTAAGGTATACAAAATGGAGTTGCCCAATTGTGTACTTAGTTTCAAGGTATTGGAAAACGCTGGTCTTGAGAAACACAACGTCAACTAGTGTTTTCAACAGATCAGAAATTAGATTTCATTACCGTAAAATCCGAATAAAATCTAAATTGCGCAAAATCTAGCAAACATTTCCTTTAAAAAAAGCAGCACTACAATGCGTATTTCTTCACGATTTCGTGACGGTATAAAAATGCAGGCCAATTTAAAGCAATTGCTAAAAATATTTGTTATGCCATGTATTAAGATAACACGTGACAAAAATATTTCGTAGCAAGAAATATTTCGTGAAANACCGTAAAATCCGAATAAAATCTAAATTGCGCAAAATCTAGCAAACATTTCCTTTAAAAAAAGCAGCACTACAATGCGTATTTCTTCACGATTTCGTGACGGTATAAAAATGCAGGCCAATTTAAAGCAATTGCTAAAAATATTTGTTATGCCATGTATTAAGATAACACGTGACAAAAATATTTCGTAGCAAGAAATATTTCGTAAAATGGGGGTATGTGATACCCCACATAGATCTTTAGTTAACTTTTCAACTTATATATTATCAATCTTTCATAGATCAGTTATTTTTTCGAATAAGTAAGGTAAAGCTACATTATAATTTACTGTGGTGTCGAAAGAGGTCGTGTAGTTAGGTATGAAAAGTGTTTGATACTCAAGCAACATTAGAGGAAGTTGATGAGGATGATAATATTCACATATTTCCAGACTTAAATGATTCGAATTTTATGGCAGTTGAAGAGTCTGATAACATCAATGAAGATGACATTACAATTCTGAATCCCTATTTACTGGAAAATATTACTATGAAGTTGAAACAACTAGCAATTCTCAATTGAATTAATTTTGCATAGCAGCATTGCGAACAGTCAAATCACACAGGTCGTGCACCTCTACGAAATATAGATATTCTTGGAATAGTACTAGAAATAAATCAATTGAATGAGAATGAGCCTTTTTCGCTTCTGCCGAAGCTCTTTCCAGATAGAAGTAAGGTCTGAATGAAGGCTTAACCAACACAATTTACAATTTTAAATGACATGACATTTTTCTCTACATTTTTTAAATGAACTTAGAAATCTGCAACAAGACTCTCCATAAATAATTTGCAGTGCTGCCTCCTTACATAGTTTAAAAATCCTTTCTCTAAAATGTAAATGTTTTGAAAAATAGAATAATATAAAATGTTATCTTTCTAAATCAGTATTTCTAGTTTTTATGGGATCTTAGTTAAGTATTAAATTCCAATGTAAAAATGAAGTTGTAGGCTTGGCACCTAATATTTAAGGGGTAAAATGCACTGGAAAGAAACAGAAGATATCAATAGTTATCACGACTAGTTTATTTATTGAAATGGATAATCAATGAACATGAGGGGAGAAACATTAATGCAAAATATTCTTAAAAATGATATAAATTGGAAAAAAAATTAGTTATATAAATATATTAAATAAATATAGTTCGAACGTTATTTAACATAGAAGAAGTAACTTAAATATATTTTAGAAAATTATAATTTTATGTAATAAGGACTGCAGCACCGAAATAGCTCCTTCCCCTAGATCAGTTAATATTTTGAGAATTTACAAAATTTCTTTATTTTCTTATTATTGAAGTTCATTAAATTTCTTATCAAAAAGTTTTTGATGTTCAATCCAAAATGCTTTCATGCATGGGAAAAACGATGCTGTTAATCGTTGTGAAGAAAAATTTTTTTCAAACAACAAAAAACTGTTTTTATCCAAATTTAATAAGAGATTACGAATGCATACAGCGAGATCAAAAGCTCTGCTTGCATCCAGCTTGTAGTTTTTGCAAATAATATATACATATGAATGTTTCCACATATCAGATGAAGTTACTTTTGGTTTTAAAAATGTCACACTGTGGAAATGCTTATCCAAGATGCACCAAATGTAAAGAGTAGTTAAGTCATATAATTTTGTTGAACCGCGATAAATTAGCATTCCAGTTTGTTTTAGTGTAAGTAATGCGAGTAGCAACTCACTAAATCTTAAATTCATATTTGTCATAATTTCCTTCCGAAACTGATTTTCAATATTTTCTAACTTATCAGTTGCAAATGCCCCATCACATATAGCGCAGTCATAAATTGGATCATACTGAAATGCACTCTGTCTTGATTTATTTTTCAAAAAGGGGATGCGTAGGATTTTAAAAATATTTTTCCAATTTTTTCTTGCCAATACAGTAATGTCATAATAAATGACATTAAATTGTTCGTGATGAAAGATGCATTCCAAACTGCCAAGGCTGTCAGATGAAAGCGTTACACCCAGTACTTGCACTGCAGGAAACTTCTTTAGAAGAGCTTTGGCAAATCCCCCAGGTGCACAACATAAATTAAGAGCACTGGATATATTATAATATTTGGTATATGGCATAGATAGCATTTCTATTAGCATGCAATAACAAGCATTCAAAAAATAATAGCAATTTCTTTTAGAGTTTCGATTCTTCCTTTTTCTGTTTAATCGGTTATTGCGACTGAATTTAATTCCTTTCTTTTTGTCATGGAAATGCCAGTAGGCATTAACCGAGGTGCATAGTTGAACATAGAGCTTATCTTCAATTATGTTATCGTGAATATAATCAAAAAATCGTCTCAACTCCGGAATTTCTTCTTTATTTTTTTCATATTCAGTCTTTATCAACTCTTTGGTCATTATTAACAGCTAAACAAATTTTCAATTAATAAAATTCAATAAATATTTATTATTTAACAAGTACATCTAATTCAGTGAGCATCAATTTTAAAATATGACTAACTAGAAAGCTTCCTTTGGCTTATTCGATAAATGCTGATATATATATATATATATATATATAGGGTTGCCCAAAAACAATGCCTCAAGATTATATTGACGACACTAATGGCTCTCCTGAGACGGGTGGCAGGAAGCATGATCAAGTGGAAAGCAAATTTAAAGAATTAAGTTGAAGCCGTTTTTGGTACTTTTTGTATTCAGATATCATAAATGCTGGTCGCTTAAATCGTCTATTGGCTCTTTTTGAGATATAGAGACATGAACATTTTGACATTTTGAACATTAAAGAATAGTCTATATAGAGATCTTCCAAGCGCAGATTCAAGCTATTTATAGTATTATTTACGTATTGATGGTTAATCTAGATGTGATTGGTGTGTCCAGTATTGATAAATAGGGATCTATTAGCTATTGACGTGTGAGTCGGGAAAACTTTGCTTGGAGTTGGGTCAGTCTCTTAAAATTATGAGTCGAGTCGAGCATATGGGCCTATAAATATTATAATTGTAGAATAACCATTTAATAATCAACTGTTCTCCAAATACGAAAAATATATATTCTAGCAGTTACATTTGTAATTTGTTAAAAACGTGTAATTGATAATTAAGCAGTTAATGCTTATGTTATTAAATATAATATCACTTGAATAAAATGTGAAATTTGTTTACCAACTTGAAGTCATGACCTTTGCTAATGAAGTTTTAATATAACTTTTACGAAAGACTACAAAATGAAACTTAATATGTTGAAAATTTCAAAACAATCCAAACTGCAGGGAGAGGCTACCTACTCAATATTGATCAATTTACATCTTGATCTTAGTGATGGTCATTCGATAGGCAAAATCACTCAAGCCCAATGACTCTGAAAGAATTTTTGTAGAAGATTTTTTCAATTAGAAAATTATATTGTTTTCAATTAAGCAAACATACACTGCACTATTACTTGTCAAATCAACAAACTCCAGTTGACTCGACCCGACTCGAACTCTGTTAATGTTAAAATTTCGAGTGGATTCGTGTAGGTTACTCGACTCGACTAGGCCCAACTCGAAATTTCGATTACTCGCAGGTGCTTACTATTAGCTTCCTGACAATCCATCAGAATTAGGTATTCAATAAATTTTAAATTATGTTACATAGAAAACCACAAAATCTATATTTAAGACTTTTATAGTTGGATTTACATATGTAATGTATATCTTTCAGTAGTGAGGATTAGAAAACCCGATGAGTCGGTGGAAAATTCAAAAATTGTTTCTTATAATTGTTCGTCTTTCTAACAAAATAATACTATTGTTCTAAATTGAATGGATATGAATATCTATGTACTTCTTATGTTTTACTCTTCTATATGCTTTAGGTTGCTATGTAGAAAATATGTTTAATATTTTTTTCATTTAAATGAGCAAAAATACTATTTAACAATGTTGTGGTAAAAAGTTACCCCAGTGGTAGTAAATGTAATTTTTTCTTCTGGTAGTTAGAGGGTTAATAAAGATAAAAATCCATTGGTTTTTCAAGATCAAATCAGAACTGAGTATTCATTTAACTTAGGAATGTCTTTTTAGAATGTATAAATGTTGGAAACATGAAATATAATTCAATTACATGAATTTAGATAGTTATCATGTTGATTAGTATTATGCTTTATGAATATAATATTACGTAATATCTTTCTACCTTAAGAATCTAATAGATTTTCAATAGCTCTAACTAATCAGAATTTAGTATTCGTTTAGGTATATAATTTGTTATAATTTCGTTACTTTCAATGAGATATATATATATATGTATATATATATATGAACTTTTTGCATACTGATCACGAATGTGACGTCAGTTTTGCTCATTCACTAAAAGAAGATCAAAAAATTTCAAATTTGAAATTTTTTAGTGTTTCAATTATTGAAAATTCTCTAAAATTTACTATATGGCACCAGTAAACATTTCAAAGATAATGTCCAAAAATAAATTCATTATCCCTGAACATCTTATACATCACATTAGAAAGACTATAAATGTATTCAAGATATTTCCAATTACAAATTGCAGTGCATTCTAAAAATTGCAGGCCTATTTCAACTTGCCATCTTAATTAACATTCTTGATGTGCATATGCATAAACTATCAGTGGTATCATTAAGCTACATCCTATTCTAGTCTTCTTAAACTAGGAGGTCAATTTTTTTATTGTCTCTCAAAAACATCTATATAGAAAACAAAAGGACAAATTACATTACTCCGAGCAAAAAGAGAGAAGAGAAGGCTATTGCTTGACAAAATTGGTAGGATATATAATGAATCCATTTCGTATTCCTCCTAAAGCTTTACCGTCATTTTCAACACCGGTTGAAGACCATAATGTTAAGCTTTCCTCCGTTGAGAACATGAATACTGAATTATCATCCATTTCTAGTGATTCATTTCCACTAACCTATTCAAAATATGCAGTACACTTGAAATTTGCTGAAAGACTGCGAGAGACTGCAAAATTGTCCTTTTCTCAACCTGTCATGAAACTTTATTGCTAAGAATTTTCAAACCTTTGTGGACTTCCCAAACCTTCTATTCGAGGACGCTTGTTGTAAGTTCCAAAAGTGGAATCTTCCAGACATGTACTTGAACGCTATTTTGGTGAAACTGGCGATCCTTTGTATTTCGACATGAAGAACTACCAAAAGTTATATGGCAGAAAAAGAGAAATTATTTGCGTGTGTGTTAGCAATAAGCTTGTTCGATTTGCAGGATTGAGCAACAAAAAGTCTGTGATCATCGCTGGTTTCCTATTGGAAGTTCTCAGTTCTTTTGCAGTACCTAACGTTGTTTCTGACACAAGCCACGATTACTAGAGCAAAATCCGTACAATATCACAAATTCAAAGAGTATATCCAAATATTACTTACCATGCATATCGGCTTCATGTACTTGATTTGATTTTAAGACAAGAATTTGATCTGTACCTACCTGAAACTTCAAAGATTGCCAAGCTATCTTACAGTTTTGTTGAAGATTGCGTGTAAACTTGACATCTTTAAAAAAGAATTACAGCGACATGGAATTGGTTGCAATCGCAAAATCATATGATGATCTAACTCCAAATGAGCTACGCAGAGATAATTATTGTGTTTTTGCTGGAGTTGATGAAGGCTATGCGAACACGGAGAGAAAATGGTTTCTGAACGAAAGTAAGAATTCCCAATTCCCCCTTAAGCATCTCACGCGCCCGTTGGAACAGCAAAGGAATATATTATTTTATAGCAGAACTGATGAAAGTCAGTGAAGACGAAAAAGTATTACAAATGAATTCGTTCATTAGTTATCAATGGGCTCCAGTTTGATTTCTATCAAAGACACTGTAGATTGGAGTTTGCTCACTGACCTCTGTGATAAGAGTAAAAAACATCCTCGGAAACACAACAAAACCGCGTACAAACGAACAAGCAGAAAGAATTTTTCGTATGATGAATGAGAAGATCGGCCACTTTAAGTCTTTAAAATCTTTAGAGAAATCATTGCTGCGCTACGGGAATGAGATTGAAAAGCTGAATTAAATACTTGAAAACTGCATTTTTATTGTTTATCAATTTACTCGTCTGTTTACAGATATTTTTAAATTTATTCTTCTTAACAACATTCTGCTAAAGCTATTGGTATTTAAAATGAAAATTTTGTCAAAATGTCTGCTTTGTTTTAAGTAAAAGCATTGTGCTGGTTCATATATGTGCTACAATTATTGTCATAAAAGGAATAGATGAGTTGACAAAACTCTGACATGAAATTCACACTATTTCAGCTTTAGCAAAACGTTCATTCTAACTTAAAACTGATAGAATAATTGGCTTTTTCTCAATTTATAAAAAATTTATATTGAAAATTTTTGAACTTTTTCAAGGTGTGTGCTGAAAATGCAATTATATAATGAATAAGTAATAAAAGTCTCATATGAAAGCGTATGAAAGTAGTAATAATTTTTAAAAAGTCGAAAAACTATGCACCTTAGTATTCATACATTCTAGGAATATACCTTAGGGTCTGAATAGCCGTCAATTTTTGCTTTAATACTATTCCACTAGTATTACTCTTAAATCACAAAGCGATGTGTCCACATCTTTTGCATAGATACATGTATAGGGTTGGGTTCGCTCATGCAATAATGAGGATTTGTACTAAAACACATTTTTGTGCTTAAGTGCAAGCAAATAAGAATAATTTGCAATGAGAAATCTGATTTTTGTAAAAATATTCAAATTATTTCCATACCTAGTGTTCAGATAATGAGCGGTCTAATTTTACCCTGAAATATTTTGTTTACATTAGCCTACAAAAATGATAGGTGAAGAACAGATGCATTATTGTATTTAATAGACAAAATAACAATGTCACTGAACCAAGGGCATTTTTAGGGGGGGCTTGCGAATGGGACCTCCCCTTTGCGGCAGGCCAATTTCAACTCATTCTCATACGATCTGATCGATATATTGATGATCTGTCTTTTTGTTTGACATAAAGTGCAAAAAAGTAGATCAATTCATAATTACTCGATTGCTTTATTTATTTAAGCGTTTGTTTAAATTTGTACATCTTTAACTGCAATATATAATCAAAACTACTTAGGCATATCTGTCTCGGATAAGAATTGCCCCCCTTTAGAAATTCTCGATACGCGCCTGCACTGAACTCTAAACAAACGGCTATAGTAAATATTGCTTTTCTAGACTGCAGCAGTGCTTATAACACAGTATTGCAAAACAAAATCATAAACAGAATAAAACTGCAACCACCATGGATAGCAAATTTTATCAGTAAGCATCTTCTAATTTTTTTCAGTGTGTGTAATTCAAAAACCACAAGGGGGACCAATGTCAGGTGTACTGTTTACACACCTCACTGACGAAATATGCACAAAGAGACTATTTTTTAATGAAAATTCCGCGTTTGATCTTAACATTCCGAGTACTCGAAAATCTTGCTCGGATGATATATGAACAATCGGAGACATTCTAACATCGAATAGTGAAAGGGATGAATATAGTTTTGAGAAAAATGTTAATGATACCATACAATTGTCAAAACAAACAACCTGATAATTAATGAAGCAAAGTCAATGGTATAGGTGTGTAAACATCCTAATATCAAGAATTCAAGAATGATGCCATTATTAAATAATTCAATTAAATGAACCTTAGTAAAATATATGGTATTAAAATAAATAAGGATTTGAATTGGATTACCTTGTTTGTAAGGCATTTCGTTCCGTTCTATCAACGCCTTTCTTATTGAATTTATTCCAACCCATAAACAATGGATGATTTTTTAAATATATACATTAAACCAATATACACATACTCTTCTGTAGTGTGGGTACCAGGGATTGCGGTAAACAACAGAAAATCCTTAAGAAAATCCGAATTGTCTAACATTAGTAAAAACGAGCTTACTGATAGCATAAACAGTATTTTTAACGAAACGTTTAAACAATACGCCTGAAAAATTTATAATGATATATCATTATAAATTTTCCAGGCGTATTGAAAGAATGAAGTTCTCCAAACACAATACTCGGACTAAAGTTATTCTAGATAGGAAAAAAGATGTACGACAGAACAAAACCTTTGTACCCTTAAATATTTTTATAATGGAACTGTCTCCCGCTTCCTATAGTAATGTTTCTATTGAAATTTTCAAACTTTCCTTTTTACATGGCTTTTGTGATGTGCACAGGAAGTAAACCGTGGATACATTACATTATATATATATATATATATATATATATATATATATATACAGGGTGGTCCATTTGTAGGTAATACTCTTTCAAATGTTGGTCAACTAACGCAATATGTCAAATGAGCGACTATCACATGAATGCGTGCAGGGCCTTGGGCATATGTTCAAAGAATTAGTTGCTTTCACCAAAAATCTTTAATTGAAGTCTTAATCGTAATTGATAGCGGATATTTTTTTATGAAACATGCTTTCTTCATATTGACTGGTATTTAATTTAGTTTATTAGATACTGTTTGTTTCAAAAATTGCCAATTTAAGCAGACCACACTTAACATACAGTCATGGGCAAAAAATGTGCATAATCTTTTTAAATTCACTAAATCTAGCTTTCACTGTCATGTCTTAAAATAATTTTACTATATAAAAGAAAAAACATTTGCTTCGTTGCAGTATTCATTTTTAATGTTCGAGTACTTGAAGTCGAGTAAAATTTGAATTGAATTTCAAGTACTCGCAGGGCCCTACTGTATATATATATATATATATATATATATATATGTATATATATGTATAA
>CABFPE010000123.1:669139-682607 GCA_900660155.1 Hofstenia miamia | reverse complement strand
ATATATATATATATATATATATATATATATAGTTGATAATGAGCATTCGTCTAATAAAACGGACAGTACGAAGTATTGCATGAGGGAATACATTTTGCTAATAATGTAACGCAAGAAGGGAAAAAAGGATATTGCTATTAGAAGATGAGCATCTCATTCGAAAAAAAATTGCAAAATATGCGATTGACAAATATTGAGAAAAAACGTTTGCTAACAGTAATGCATAAAATGCTAACAAAACACTTTGGAATTTAATAATTTCATACTAATGGAAAGCATTTAAAAATAATACGTGGACAATTAAAAATACATTTTCATTTTGGAATTCAAAAATACTAACAAAAACGTCAAATTAATATCTTTGAGTGATTGGCCTCCAAAGAAAATACTCGCCATCAAGAATAGATCTGAGCTAATGCATTTAATAATAGTGGGCTGAAATTACAAAGCTAAAAATAAATACTAAAAGCAAGTAAAGTAGAGTTAGTTCATTATTCTTTCTCAAAGAAACAGTTATGACAAGAATACTAGCGATATAACAACATTACCGTATTAGCATGTCTAGTGTATATAAAGATGTACGAGTATATGCAAACCAATTAATCATTGTATATGTTGAACAACACTTGGAATGTTCATATTTACACATTTATATGAATACTGGACTTGCTGTTAATTATTTTATATGCATGCCCCTAATTTGCGTCAACAGCGACAATTTTTTAATTTAAAGTAGGAAGAACGTAAATAAGTAATTGTATTGAACACACCTACAATTGATGCAAGCTTTTGAAAACAAATAAATATCTAATATAAGGTAGAGAATCACAGTTCGTTAATAACTACAAGCAAATATTCAGATTGACTATGAAAAAAACAACAAAACCAATTTGCAAAAATACTCATTTATAATCTCACCAGGAAAATTAGCAAACCCAGGGATATCAAAAATTTGATGAATTAAAAACATTAAAAAACAAAATTCATTAACTTATCTTTCCAAAGAGAGATTTAAACAATTCATCTTTTTGATCATCAGTCCAAACATAGACATCTGAAGGAGCGAGAAACCCAACAATCTTTTGTTGGACATTATAACGAATGGCTCGATCCTTCCTTACAATCTGACTACTTGATTGTAAGGATGCCTTCAATTTATTAATATTGAGTCTTTGTTTCCCACTTGCAATGACCCGATTGGAGTCAGCGACCGATGTTTTCTGATCGATTACATCTCTAAGTAATTGTTGATAGAAATCATCTTCGTTGTACGTCTGAGCATCGGAAAGACCTTCTTGGCTCTCAATCCGCTTGACTTGGGTTCGTTTAATAAGTCTTTGGCGATCACTCAAAATACTTTCAATGTGTGAAACGACATCTTTTTCTGAGTTAGCGAATGATTCATTGAAAGCATGACCAGTCGAGATCCGTATCTTCTCCGACCATGTATTTAAAACAGAACCCTGTGCATTCATAATAACTTTTCTACGCTTTGAAAGAATTTCGCCAATCTCAGAATCATTCTCTATGCAGCGCTTTTTTGGTAAAGCAGGTAACAAAGCTCCCTTGCTAAATCTTTTAAAAATGGAATCTTCCGCAGCACACAAATCGGCTAATATAAAGTATAAAACCTTGTAATTCTCTGAAGAAATACTATCGACCTTTGAAGAAAAGTTATACAATACTTTGTTGAACTGCATTCTTAATTTCATTAAACTATCAAATGTATTTAATGAATTTTTAACATACAGTCCACGGTTTCTGTCGCTTTTTGTAGATTCGAAAATTTTAACTTTTTCAGCCTCAGACATAGACATGTCAGAGTTGATTTCAGCCATATCAAGGTCGGATGTAAAAGAATATTTGCTATCATGGTCAGATAATTCGCTTTGACCTTCATTATCAAACGATATTTCACTATCAAATTCATTAACTTGATCTCGAGATACCATCTCACCAATATACCTTTTATCGCTTTCTTCCAATAAAGGTTGGTTCTTAATACGCAATGATGCCGAATCCTCTGCTGCGTCATCACCTGCTGTTTCAAAATTTAAATCAGAAACAATGTTCTGAAATTGATCCGCATCTTCAGCATCAATATTTACAAGCTCTTTAGATTTTTTCTTTTGAAAAAATCTTTCATATAAAGATTTCAATGAAGGCATCTGAAACAATAATACACAGTGTTAGGACATAATAAACAGCATGATCAAATGTGATCATCATACTTAGAAAAGTTTTTACACGTTAAATAAATATTATAGAGTGCAATCATAATTATAATATAATAATAAAAATATATTTTAAATTTTAATAATAAAACTTGTTCTACACTTAATATCTAATAGTACTAACAAATATATTTGTATAAATTTATTTTCATTTAACCCTTGCTGCATTGGGTTGTCGAAGAAAAGGAATATACAAATGGATTTCTTGTCACGTGACACCACAGAAGCAGTTTCACTTTTGTGTTGTGACAGTTAACATTGCACTTTATTGGGTAAGAAGGGCTTGTAATTAAAAAAATTTTAGACATATTTTGTATTCAAAATGTTAACAATGTAGTTATCTTTAATTTGATATATGGGCATATCCATAAATAAATCGATTTAAATCGAATTTAATTCAATATTGAGTAACAAACTTTAACTTTTGCCTTTAGAAAGCTTTGAATAGGGTATGTATAATAATACTATAGCATTTAAGCAAATACTGTGGGCGATACGCATCAGCAAACTTCTCATTTCATTATGCCTACATTTAGTTTAAAAAGTTCTCAATGTTTGATAGTGTGTAGACACCGCATATATTGTAAGTTTTATTGTAAACAAAGCAGACTCGATTTATTCATGCTTTTTAAATAATTTTTAAAAAAGTGTTTAAATATTTGCTTTCTTAGCATGTGATCTCTGCTATCCAAATAATGTTAATTGAAATGTCCCATCGTTTACAAAAAACATACAAAAATTTGCATACCTGACTCAATTTCGGATCAAATTTAAAAACATTCAACATACAAAGCAGAAATGTTGCTAACAAACTATAACATAAAACTCAGGATTTTATCATTGTTCATATTTGACAAATTCTGTAAATGATGGGACACATTTAGACACTAAGTCAAAGGCATTTATAATCGATAGTTTGATGCACAATGGTTAAATATGAACTAACATTGGATTTGAAAATTATTGCATTTGTTTATACTAATATAACAACAAAGAAATGCGAGGGGATGCAATTTTCTACTTGAAATAAGATGTGTGTAACATTTTCTCTTCATTTTCTGTCCCATCCCATCTTATAGCAATTTATGAAAGCTTAGGCTTAGTCTCCTCTAAAATAAAAAGCACTAGATGTACAAAGAGACATGTAAAACGACCAAATTTATTGACTTTATTAACTCTAACTTTAAATTTATTTTAAAATATCAACTACAATGGCAAATACAAATGTGTGCTGTCCCATCCCATCCCATGTGAATAACATTCCTATGGAAAGCACTGTAGAATTATTTTCTAACCTAAACTGATTTAAAATAGTTTATGAGCATCAGCGATTTGAGTGGAATTTCTTTGCCACTTCCCATGGCAAAGGGCCAGTTGATGGATTAGGTGGTAGTTTGAAAAGAATGGTACGTCGAGCAGTAGTGGTCAATGCTTAGCATTTTGTGCAGGCATACAAAATTCAATTGCAAAAGTAATTTTAGTAAAACCTAGTGAAATAATATCAAAAAAATTTCTAAATCAGCGATGGCAAGATGTTCTCAATCTTAAAGGCACACAGCTTGTCCACCATGTGGGCTCATTTGAAGTAGAGTACAGCAAAGTGAGCAATAAATGAATTTTAAGAAACATGGATTTCTAAAGGCAAATAATAGAAAACGTAACACTTCCAATGCAATCAGTTTCACATAATATGCATTACAATGTGGTCATGTATTTTACTAAAATTGTTCACATATTTAGAAAAAAATTATACTCTGTTTTCTTGTACTGATATTTCATAGTTATAAAATATTTTTTTAATAAATTTACGAATAAATTCCTCACCCAGATAATTATTCTGAATTTGTTCATTTTTGTTAACTATTTTCAGACGTGTCCCATCAGTTACATTTTCTATGTCCCAAATAAGCATGATATGTTAAAAATCAAAGTTAATATGGCTGGGAAAGGATATGATCAATACTATGTCAAAATCAGGTTGGTTAAAACTCAGCCAATTCACAGAACTTTGAAAAGCTAAATTCTCTGATGTCCCATCATTTACACATGCTGCACTTAACTTCTAAGCCATATATGAAAAGATAAGAAACTATACTATCTGAAAGCTGCCAAAATTTTTTATCAGAAAAATCTTAATATGTAAGAAATGCCCCACATTTGTGTGAATGGCATACAAGAAACCATTGCAACTGTCCCATCATTATTTATGGACAAGCCCATATAATTCGACTGAAAACTAACTATATATACTTATTAATTGTTACTACCTTACTTAGAACTACCAGAAAATCAAGTCAATGTTTTTAAAACGTTTTTTCGAATAAACTTTTTGCATAGCAGTGTTTGCGGATATAATCTTTTCTTAGGAACAATAGGTACTGTCATCAAATATTGCTCATAGTTACTTCACATGTAGGGATATATCTTGTAGTACTTTCGTGTTTGAATTCGTCGTACTTCGAGTCTTAATTTTAAACAATTTGGAAAAATTTTAAGAATTAGTAAACTGGAATTTCACTACGGCTCTGTACATTATATTTGAAAGATTTGGATTATAATAAGTGGTGTCTCAAAGTAAACTACTAAGTTTGTCGACTCCAACTTACGTGGTTTTTATAAAAATTAAACATTCATTTGGTTTAACTATTTTTGGGAAAATAGCCGCCATTTTGTAATTAGCATAAAATGTTAATTAGATTATTAATTTGCATAATGAATGGTTTTTAAAATACATGAAGCATGGTTCGTTCAGGAATTATTGCATTTTCAATAGAGCGTGTCAGATTCACATGTTTTTGGCTAGAGCAGAAACAATGTTATTGAAGCAGACAAAAGGGTGGAGCAATTTTATATTGAGTTTTTTGAACGGGAGTAGAAAAACACTAAATTTTGGGTCCCCTTTCCTAGCTTCCATAACTAGATGTGGCGCTAAGGAACGAGCAGTTTAGAGATACATTTAATCTAACTAATGTAATAGAATTTTGCAGGCTACTAAATATTTAGAAGGTGATTCTCTACATATAGTAGTGTTAAAAATTACATTTCGATAGGAAGAAATTTAAACATGTTGTGCTTTTGATTTGTCTACTTTAAGAAATGTGTCGGTTGCAAAATCACAGAATTGGAAAAGTCGGATTTCTATAATCAATACATGTTGCTATTTAGATGTCAAGATTCTTCACCCGGTCATGCCTAGATAATATAAAATATGCATTTTTCTACTTTTCATACAATTTGCACGAGTTTTGTATATATTTCCATTTGGTTAAATGTTATCCAGGCCTTAAACCATAATGTTCAAACACGGAGTGCACAGCTCTTTTTCAAATTTTGATCAATTGTAGTAATAGAGAAAGGTTGGGAACATTTGGGTTAAGGCGTTTCCAGGGAAAAACTAAATTGAGAGTGTGAATGAAAAAGAAATTTCGTCAGCATTGCTTTAATAAATGCGCAAAAATAGGACTGTTCCGAATTGACCATTCCAGCCAATGGTGATGCAGCCACATTCAAATATGAATGAAACTAAATGTGATATATACATGAAGTCAAGATAAACGGTTGCAACCGCAAGACGGAATATATTTAAACAATATATATATATATATCGACTACTGACTCGCAAATTGGATCTTGATCCTTTTGATTTCATTAAGTTCTCCAATTCCTGCTGCACTCGCTCTGATGATGTTGTCACCTTCTCCATTCGTCGTACAAAGAAACATCGCACCCTTCACTCGTTTTTCAATCGTGCTTGTACTGCTGCTAATTACATCTTGACTCGCAACCCTCCAACAGCGATTGATTTCTTTTCCCCACCACCGAGCTTCAAGAAATCTTTGATGGCTTTCCTCTTTGCTGAGCCCTTCTCCGACTTCGCCTACTCTTCCATTTGCTCCTATTTCATCTCCTGTGACTGTCCTCGCTGCCGTAAAACTTGACTTGTTTTTATTTTCTTGTTGTGTATGCCTTCAGCGGCTAAATAAAGTCATTGATTATTATTATTATTATTATATATATATAAACATTTTTAGGGCTCATTTAATAACCATACACCAAAATTCGGCTCAAAGGGAGCAATTCTAAAAAAATATATAAAAATTAAAAAAATTAAAAAAATTGTAGAAAATTTGAATTTATTGGCTATTTCAAAAATTATAAATGTGTTTTTAAATTAATTTTTTACATTTTCATTAAATTTGGGCGTTTTGCAATATCTGATATTATTTTCAAGGCGTTATTAGCAGTTGTTCCTAGTAAAAATAAGGTCCGGTTCCGGCCATGTCAAAAATGCCGATTTCAGCCGGAATATAGCCAGATTTCTTATCAGTGTAAACTACATGCCAACACAATTTCTAATATCAAAATTTGGAAAAGACCAGATGTGTATAAGAGACGCTCTTTCTCTTGAGCTTGCTGCAGCATTTTACCACATTGATCTCCCTATAGGACAACGCTATAAAACCACCTTTCTAGATCCGAACGGTAAACGATACAGATTCAAGAAATTACCTATGGGATTACCCATGGCCGCCTTTATTTGTCAACTTATTGTTGCCAATTAAGAAATATTTTTCACTTGTGTGGGAACAGATTGATAATTTAGTCCTAATTTTCGATCCAAAATTTTTACCCAACATTAAAGCGCATATCCGACTTCTCATTTCATTAGGAATCCATTTTCAAGAAGATAAATCTATTTTTTTATCCAATCTCAGAATTAGGTCTCCACATTAATATGCCGCATCAATCATTTGCTTTAACACCGCTTAAGGAATTCATCTTAACTAAATTGATACCTGCGAGACATTCCACACTTTCACTACGACATTATTAGAAATGGCTGGGCCATTTTGCTATTTTCTGGCCTATAATCGGCCCGTGGGGTTGGATTAACAAATTATTACAGATTTACAAGACAACGAGATTCGTAATTTGTTAGTCGTACAACTTTTCTACGTTTTATCTAACAAGTCTCTTTCGTGGAAACTTCCGCTAAACTGAACAAATTCATATATACACTGACGCCTCTACAGCAGAATTAGGTTTAACTATAGTTTTNTTTTATTAGCAACAAATTAAAGGACAACAATTATTGGAATTTACCTTATATTAAAGAACGACAATCATATATCGTACACCAACTTAAAAGAATCAACAAAAAATTAAAGATATATGAAACTAAGATAACTAAGAACAAACATACCAAGATCACTGAAGCATTATTAATAAAACAACAACGTAAAAAACTTTTAAATAGACAATTAAACCATGTTAGCATTCTTAAACTTTTCTAAACTTTCCCTCTATACTCTATATGCANATTCATCTTAACTAAATTGATAACTGCGAGACATTCCACACTTTCACTACGACATTATTAGAAATGGCTGGGCCATTTTGCTATTTTCTGGCCTATAATCGGCCCGTGGGGTTGGATTAACAAATTATTACAGATTTACAAGACAACGAGATTCGTAATTTGTTAGTCGTACAACTTTTCTACGTTTTATCTAACAAGTCTCTTTCGTGGAAACTTCCGCTAAACTGAACAAATTCATATATACACTGACGCCTCTACAGCAGAATTAGGTTTAACTATAGTTTTCCTCACCTTTTGGAATAGGGCACCTATCCACTTATCATTTCGTCTTGACGCGTACTTAACATCGTTACATATTTACCAAAAAGAGTTGCTTTATTGGTTGTTTGGAAGCACCGCCGTCAGCGCATATGTTTGTAGACCGCAGTCGCTAGCTCAAGCCTCCAGTAAAGGAAAATTAGTCTCTATGGAATTACCAACAGTGGCACAAGCTATCAATATTCTCGTTTTCTTCAAAGACTTAAAAAATCTTCTGGATACTTTCCAAAGAAAATGTCGCAGACTCAGCCTCTCGGGAAGATTGTTATAGTAATGAACTTTGTACTTCTAATGATCTAACACATATTTTACTGACAGCCATTAGGGAATTTGCAATGCGAATTTTTCCATCTACAGAATGATTTGACTGCCAAAGACAATTTTTTCAATCTTGGCATTTTTTTTTGGCGAAAATGTATACAATGTATTCAAATGTCAGCAGTGCAGCATTAAATGTTGTGATTCCATTCTCAACAACATACCTCTGCGAATCGTAACAAGCTTAATGCTGTGAATGACACGAGGTGCGCTCTCTCAAAGATTGAACCCGATATCAAATTGTTAGCAGCAAAAAAGCAGGTTCAAGGTTCTCATTAAAGTTACTTTCTTCCTTGTAATGATACTGAAAAATATATCCATTATTGTTAAGAACCCTGGCCTAGCAGCATTATTGGTTAAAGTTAAATTTCATTCGTAAAAGGGCTCCATGAGACAAGTATAAGGTACAAGTTAAAAAATAAGACAGTAGTGAGCTATCTATTGTCGAGGTATTAGAGAAGGCCAATGTTCTAATAGTATTAATCGAATATTTACAACATCATCAAATTACAAGAATCTTACAGAAGCAACTGAAAAACTTTTTTTAATCTTAACAAATAAAGGCTATCCTCACCATCTAATAAAAAAATGCTTGGATAAATATTTTATTAGCAACAAATTAAAGGACAACAATTATTGGAATTTACCTTATATTAAAGAACGACAATCATATATCGTACACCAACTTAAAAGAATCAACAAAAAATTAAAGATATATGAAACTAAGATAACTAAGAACAAACATACCAAGATCACTGAAGCATTATTAATAAAACAACAACGTAAAAAACTTTTAAATAGACAATTAAACCATGTTAGCATTCTTAAACTTGTCTAAACTTTCCCTCTATACTCTATATGCAAGGACGAAGCTATACGTATGTAGCGAAACATGTTTGCGGAATAAATCTTTCATAATATGCAAAATATCATTTAAATATATATATACAATAATAGGGTTATAACAAATCTCTTACTATAGCGAACATTTTGACTGGTAAAAAATTGGCCTGAAAGCTTTCTAAGCAATACTGTTTATAACGAACATTCGGTTATAACTAGGGCAACCAAAAATAAAATATAAAGTTTTAAAATGTAACCAAGTAATGTGAAAAAGTTATGTAGCAAAATACCTATGCAAGAAGCAATACTTTTATTTTCCCCAGGACAAAATAGCCACAACTGACATTGGATTGTATTTTTGAAAACGTTCATCCACATATAGAGAAAATTGTTACAAGTTTTCAGATCCAAAGAACTAAATCTTGGACCTTAGAAATGAAATATGATGAAAGTCTAAGCTAAATTTAAAGCAAAAAAATCAAAACCAAAAGTTGGTTCAATAGAAAATGTGAATTATTGTTGCATTATGGTATTAGCATAATAAAACAAACGCCCAATGACATTGAATGTCTTTCTATACCTGGCTTCATAGTAAATTTTACACAATGTTGCAGTAGAAAATAAAAGATAAACCATGTAGCATTTGGTTTCCCTAATTATAAAAAACCTATTATTTGGGCTATCATGAAAATATTTGCTATATCGAACCATCGATGTATAAAGTAACTTGAAATAAAGAAATTAGTTGCTATTTATAATTGCCTATATACACGTTGTCCATTATGAACAACAACCTTCGGTGTTTAGCTAGCGCCAATAACTTTTAAACTCAGCTTGGTTTCGAAATATTAGAAGCTAGATAAGAAGACTGTCAAAATCTTGAAATCTGACATTAGTAAGATCTGAGATAACTTGCTCATAAAAATTATTCATAGCCTTCATATATGCAAATCAACTAATTTTCAGATACCGATTTTTGTAAACTTTTGTCTGTTCAGCATAATTATTGAAAATTTACAACCCTAAAAAAATAAATTTTTTTATACGACCATCAGCGGAATCATCGCAGGTTTTAAACAACTAAAAGTCACAGACGTAATTATTATAAAAGTGCCAACAAAAACAAAACTCTAAATCGATTGTGGGGTGTTTATTGGAATTTGATAGTTTTTGTGAGATAGCTGACAATGTTTAATATATTAGCCAAATGCATAATGTAAATTTTTAATGCACCTATTTAAAAGAATAAAGGATAAAAATGTTTAAACAATATCAGATTCGCAAGCCAAAGTTTCTGCGCTATTAATGCTATTTCTATGCTAAAATATTTAAAGTAGAAAAAGGAACACAAACAAATAATTTAAAAATTTAAAAAACTGATAATAAATAGTTTTATGTAAATAATTATAAAAATAAATAAAATATTTCTGCAGCAAAGAGTCTTCTGGGCATAATAGGATTATCATTGTCTCGAAACATTTTTTATTACAGTATGTCGTTAAATTAATACAGAATACTCCATATCCATAGTAGGCGAATTTTTGTTTAATGTTTTAGGAAATAACAAATTATGTAGAGATATCAATGATTTCGGGTTAAATTACGATAACGGATTTTTCTTTATTTACAAGCGGACATTCACTGAAGATTGAGTTTGGATATCAAAGATTACTCATGAGTTTTCATGAACAAGTTCTTTGAAATCATTCAAATTCAAGTTTTGAGAATCATGCATTGTTCTAAGCCCATGCGTTTCTCTCAATACTTTTCCAAGAATTGTGTATATTTCTTCTCTCACTCTCTGCTATAATTCCCAATGTTAGGATCTAAGTTCCTTTTCTATTAATTTTGACATTTTTACATCATGGCCTTTGTGGGTGTTCTCTTTTAGCTAAACTAACCCAAAATTTCTAGACTTTGGTCAATTTTTCCACTATGCAGGGTTTCTCAATATCACTTTTCTCAACAAATTATTTCCTTGCTTTTACAGCTTGATTTTTCTGATATAATCACATTTTCCAATCCTACACATAATTCTCACTCTTTTCCTCTGACATCTTGTTTCATCTCTTTTCAATTCATATAACAATTTGTTCTCATATTTATTTCTATCAAATATTCACTTTTGCAAGCTTGATCAGAAAGACTCAGAAGATAAATCATCAATACTGAAACTTGAATGTAATCATAATCCATTCAAAAATACCCTAAAACTTGAATTATTTTAAATGTCAGTTTTCTTATAAACCACAAAAAATTACTTTTTAGCTTACAACAATGGGAACTATTACAAAATATATTATATTTTATTCTAAGAAGCTTGGGATTAGAATAAACTGATTGAACTTAGAATTTTCTTCAAGAAATACTTGAACTTGAACTCAGAGCATAAGAACTCAAACTCAGACCATATAACTCAAACCATATAACTCAAACTTGTCTCAAAAACTTTAATCTTACAATAGTTGTAATTAAATTCATCAATGGATTATCTTACAGCTTTCAGAAATTATCTTACAACAGTCAGAAAAAGATGTGACTATGGAAATCACTATGAAATATCTCTTAGCCAATAGCATTATCAATATGATAAATAGTATTCTAAACTATAAATATAAAATGGTTTTTTGAGTTTAAGTGATTGATTAAAGGTAAACATTTGACAACTTTTGAAAATTTCATATTGGGGTTTAGAGTTAAAAGATGATAACTGACAATAATGCTAATATGATAAATTGACATTTATCACAATTTTGTTCTAAATGACATTTTATTTGCTTCAAATTATTTTTAAATGAGTAATCTAAGGTCAAAATTACATACAGAGACAAGGCAAGGGAAACTCTACATGGTGTTTTCATAAGCTATACAAGAGAGTGTACAAAGTGAAGCTTTTTTAACACTAGCTAAATGAAGACAAAATATTTGAAGTTACTTCCTCTGGAATTGAATGATTCAATCTATTTATGTATTTCAGTGGAATCCACCTGTCCCACCAGGGCTGCAGCAATCTTTCTCCATTTGAATTAGCTGACTTGTCAACAATCAAACAATAAAGGTTGTGTTGAAGCACCTCAATACTTTCTTTCTCCACTCATTTAATCTTTCTGAGGAGTTTTTCTCAAAGTCAACTATGATGACATAATTCTCCCAGTACAGATAGTCAGGGCCGGATTAAGGCGGAGGCAGAGGAGGCAACTGCCTCAGGGCCCCCCGCTTCTAGGGGCCCCCCCAAACTTACAAAACGCTAAATGAATGAGTCTCAAAAAAGTTAAAAATCACTTGAATTATCGAATCACCGCAGAAACAAAAGTAGCATTGTTAATTCTGTGCTTGTGATAAATTATACTCCAGTAATTATATTCTCTATGATAGAGCTCCCCTAATCAAAGGAAATGAAGAAACTTGATAAGAATTTGGTAAGATCTTGGCAAATTCTTACAACTCCGTTGCAAAATTTTCCAAGATTTAGTAAAATTTTGCTAATTTTTTTACCAATTTTTGCAAGATTTTACTATTTAATAAAAGCATTTCTAGACTATAAAATTTTTTGAAATGTAAAATGTTAATGGCTAACCTATTCAGTTAAAGCAAGCTCTCCCTAACATGCATTAATTTTAGTACATAGCTTGAAAAGCAACAGGCAAAATTTTTTGCGCAGAAATCATAGCATTACATACACTACACCTATAAGGAACATGTTTTGGCTAATATCAGTAAAGAAATTTCAATTATCAACTTATATCTGTTCGTACTGATTTTCCATCACATTACTAAGAACAATCACAACAGAAATCTTAAAAACATAAATTAGCTCAAAATGTCTTTGTATATATACTTAACAATGTTGTAATAATTTTGCTCATTCGAAATTTAAACTATATATTCGATTTTTTCATTAAATTTCAAAATAATGTTTTTGAGATAACATAAATATGAATAAAGATGATGCGATTTTTCTTAGTTTTTAAGCACCCAGCAATTGTGCATAAATTAGAGTGCACAGTACAAAAAGATTTTTTGACGATAATGGCAGCGACGATGTTGTTCTATCAGTTAGTGACAAATTTTGGGTTGAAACATAAAATGTGATACAAGACAAGCTGTATCAAGAAATACAGGCGCGAATGGAATCTTATAAGATTGTTACAGACTTCAAGGTGGTCATTGATTTTTCTAACCCGGAATAATCTACAAATGTTGTTGACATTAATAGATTATTGAATATTGAGACGCTACCCTGCTGATTTAGATCAGAATTGTCAGGATGAATTTTCTTTAAGAGTGACTTTTCGCCAACAATTGAAGGTTCGTTAAAAAGTTCCCCAAAGTCAATAATGCAATATTTAATTTCAAAACCCATGGCACTTACTACCCTCCCAAACATTGCTGTTTCTTAGGCTATTTCTAACACTACCAGTATGTACACGAGAAC
>CABFPE010000123.1:621177-668139 GCA_900660155.1 Hofstenia miamia | reverse complement strand
GAGTTCAAGAGAACAAACATATTTGAGATATAATCTGTTCTCACATATCTGCAAAGGATTAACTGAAGCAATGTGACAACAATTCAAGATAAAATGTGATGCAGATGACTCATTAGACAGAATGATTAGGAAGGTCTTGGCAATACAAATAACAATGGAAAACAATGTAAGGATAAATGAAAAATCCCTGATAATAAAAACTGTATCAACTACCACAGCAGCAATCACTAACAAATGAATAGGCAAAGAATTATTGAAAAAATCAGGAAAAGAGATCATTAAGATAAAATTAAAAGATGGTATGATAAAGAAAATAAAACAGAAAGACCTGAAATGTCAAATGTGTGGAAATAAGGGTCACACAAAAAGGTATTGTAAATGTCAAATAAATCTAATAGAAGAAGAGGAAGCCTACTTTGAAGAAGAGGATCTATTAGAAGATGATGAAGAACAAAATGAAACTGAAAACAAGAAAAAGAGCACCCATTCTAATAGTCACAGACCTAATTAAAATGAATTCAATAACAATTGGAATCAATGGAGTAATGGTCAAAGCAACAATAGATACAGGCACAGTGATATTGCTTATAACTGATGAGTGCACATCAAAAATAGGATTCTCAGGAAAAGACCTAAACACAGAAAAAAGTAGACTGATAAAGGCATCAGGGGATTATATTGATGTAAAAGGCAAGCTGAAAGACATACCAATTAGAATAGCTAACACTACATTTCAGCAGTCATTTATGGTAATTGATACAGAAAGAAATCCATTACCATATGAAATCATATTAGGAAATGATTTTTTAATGAACAATTGATGTATAATATATTATACAAATAAAATGATAACAGTACAGGAGGAAATGGTTACAACATATGAGGAAGAAGAATACAACATGATACAATTCAAACTAATGGAGGACACAAAAATATTACCAAACAATTGGAAAATGTGCCAAATCAAAACAGAAGACAAGATAGACATAGAGATAATGATATATGATCAAATATGGAATAAATATGAAAAAACTGTTGATTCCATCCAGCTTATGCACAGTTGGAAAGGTATAGGAGTGATNTTCCCAAATAGTATTAAACATTAATGAGATGCCAACTAAAAGAACAGAATCTCACAACAAATAAATACCTTGGCTTGACACATAGTGCATTAACGTAAAAAATTATCATTTTTCTTGCTTTTCAAAATAATAAATTGTATGAATTTTCAAACGCTCATGAGATGCAGAATTCCGAGAAAATTAGATAATAACACACGTATTGCATAAATCTTAAAAAAGGATATAAAAATCGTTGATAATATTATTCATAACATGTGCATTTATGTATTGATCTACAAAGTGGAAAATGAAACTTCAATACTAAAAACAAAATGCTTTCAATGCTATACACAGCTTTATTAGAAGATGATGAAGAACAAAATGAAACTGAAAACGAGAAAAAGAGCACCCATTCTAATAGTCACAGACCTAATTAAAATGAATTCAATAACAATTGGAATCAATGGAGTAATGGTCAAAGCAACAATAGATACAGGCACAGTGATATTGCTTATAACTGATGAGTGCACATCAAAAATAGGATTCTCAGGAAAAGACCTAAACACAGAAAAAAGTAGACTGATAAAGGCATCAGGGGATTATATTGATGTAAAAGGCAAGCTGAAAGACATACCAATTAGAATAGCTAACACTACATTTCAGCAGTCATTTATGGTAATTGATACAGAAAGAAATCCATTACCATATGAAATCATATTAGGAAATGATTTTTTAATGAACAATTGATGTATAATATATTATACAAATAAAATGATAACAGTACAGGAGGAAATGGTTACAACATATGAGGAAGAAGAATACAACATGATACAATTCAAACTAATGGAGGACACAAAAATATTACCAAACAATTGGAAAATGTGCCAAATCAAAACAGAAGACAAGATAGACATAGAGATAATGATATATGATCAAATATGGAATAAATATGAAAAAACTGTTGATTCCATCCAGCTTATGCACAGTTGGAAAGGTATAGGAGTGATACTAATATTAAATGCAACTAATCACAATGTTAACCTAAAGAGAGAGATGGTGAAAATACAAGGAAAGAAAATAAAATCAGAAAAATCAACAGTAGATAAAACTATTAACATAATTGAAAATGAAGACAAAGAAAAATACAAAATACCTGAGATAAAAGACAAAGAATATCAACACCTGAAACAAGAAGAGAAACAGGAATTGATCAAGGTCTTGAACAAACATAAAAAGATATTTAATTTCAGGGAAATAAGTGTGGGTAAGGCAGTGGGTGAAATGCATAAAATCATTATGACAACAGATGAACTCATTAGACTACCATGTAGACAAATTCCAAAAAATCTCAAAGAAAACTACAACACAATACTTTACAAATAGATAGATAATAAAATCATTAGACCAAGCAAAAGCCCTTATGCCTTGGCAATGGTATTCATGAAACAAGGGAATAAGTACAGACTATGTATAGATTTCTATAAACTTAATGATATAATGAAAAAAGACGCATACCCATTACCAAGGATAGATGATATAATTTATGAAGCCAGTAAGAACAAATATTACACATGCATCAGCTTATGTAAAGCCTACTGGCAAGTATCAATTGAACCCAAAGATATTGAAAAAATGGCATTTATAGCACCTTACAGAATGTTTGCGTGGATATATAGGGCTTTTGGCCTCTGTAATATGCCTGCTACATTTCAAAGATATGTAATAAAATTACTTAAACAGAATTATAAGAAAATGGAAGGAGTAAGCACTTATATAGATGATATATTGATAGCAAGCAACATGATAGAAGAACACATGAAAAAACTTGACAGAAAATTAACAATTCTATATAATGCAGGACTTTGAGTAAATGGGAAAAAATGTGAAATTGTGTAACCAGAAGTTGTATTTCTTGGAAGACAGATACAGAAGGGAAAAATTAAGATGAAAAATAATGCAAGAGAAATGATCCAAAACATAAATAGTCCAAGAAATGAAAAAGATGTCCAAAGGATAATGGGGTTTATAAATTATAATGGATCCTTCATACTGAATGTGGCTCAGAAAACTAGCAAAATGACAGTGCTACTAAAGAAATCAAAAGCATTTGAATGGATGTGGAAAGAGAAAGAGCAATTAGATAACATAAATATTGTATGTAATATTACACTTATTTAACTTAGTTGATGAGATGTATCTCTAGAAATCTATCATTAATGAAACATGTACAAATCATTTCTACATTCTCATTGTATAATAAATAGTATTATTAAATTTACTAAACTAATGATTACTTTATTTCAATCATCCTTCCCTAATGCTAAATTTGAATGTCAATTGCATGTTAAATTAATAGTAATTAATAATAAAACATTGACATTTATCAGTTTAGAGAATACTATAGACTTTTACCTATTTACAAAGAAGATGATGTAGGAGTTTAAATTTTTTTATATCAAAACTAATGTTTATGAAACTAATAATTTATCAAACATATTAACATAAAACTAGTACATATAGAAAAAGGGTGAAAGCAAAACTATATATTTTCTATTTACTAAACTGTAATACAATATGTTTTGCAATAGCATTGTTTCCAATCTCCATGTCATCATTGTGAAAAAATTTTTTATTGATCAAAACCTTGTAATTTTCACCCAATGCACTGACATAGTGTTTAGGCAGAAAATAGTAAACACCATTGTTGAGTCTTATCTTTACTGCAACACCATATCTTGTGTTCAACTGAACAGCATCTTTGATTGTTAGCCAAAGTTGATGACTGGGAATTGACATCATTTAAACATTGTAAGACATTGTTGTCTTCAATAGTATTTGGAGTATTGGGAAGACAATTGCATTATTCTTGACTACAGGAAGTCCTCACTTGTGTTGAGTCCTTCATTTTTCTTTTACAGGTGCAGGAGGAGGGGCCATCATTTATTGTGTTAGCAGATTATAGTTGGAGGCTGGTGGTGGAGTTGTACATAACTTGTCAAATAGATTACCAAGTGAACCAGATGCTATGGTTTCAACAGGCATTGCCATAAGAAAATTGAATTTCTATAGAAGAAAAAAAGTGATTTTATCTGACAATTTGGGTGAAAATATAGATTGAGTTGTTTAATCAGTCAACCCATCATGATGTCATTAAAACACCCCAGCAAGTCCCATTTATGTAATATGTATAAAAAAAATTGGTTACATTTTAAACAATAGACTGCAAACAAATGTGTTTATTTTTGCAATTAACATATGTGTTGTATGTGAAACAGGTCTTTTTCTCAATGTTTGAAAATAATTATTAGTTACTATTGTTATCAAAGAAAATTAATCATAAAATGTAATATGAATAAAAAAATTGGTTACATTTAAACATTAGACTGCAAACAAATGTGTTTGCCAACAAATATTACAACAAAAGAATATTTTCCAATGATGTCAAAGATACACAGATGGCCAAAGTACACAATTACCTCATAGCCATGAAAGACATCCTTGCCAAGTTCAAAAGTTTATTTGTGCCATAGGGTCTCAGGCTCTTCATACTTCTAATAGGTCCTCAGTTGTGGTAACCAGGGAAGCCAGTAGACTAATATCAAAAGTTGCCTTGGTTACCCTGATGTATGATATATTAATATTACTTAATATATACTTATAATATTTTTTTGTTGTGCTAAATGATTCAGTTGACTTATTTTGATTTAATTTGAATAATTTGTAAATTTTCTAATTTTTGATGATAATTATGTGAAATAGTGCAGTATTTGATTGCCCCCTCAATTCAAATTTACATTGCTTACATGAAAACTATATTCAATGAGGGTATATAAACCTACTCCACTCTGTTATCCATTTGGTAGAATCAATTATATTAGTTCTGTGCTAGTGTTACTTTCTCTCTCATGCTAGTGGTTTTTAAGTATCATTATTTGATATTGTATTAATTAGATAGGCTCTGACAATAATTTGAGAATAATGCTGAAACAAGTAGCAACTAATAGCTTCTTGATTGTTCATCCTGAATTGTGGTCACATTAGGCTAGGCATAGGTGTACAGCTAGTTAATTAAAACTTGTCCCTTCATTTTCAGTCAAGCAAAAGCACACAGCATTTTACACTGTGATTAAATCATGCCTGTTGCACTGCATGAATGCATGAAAATTACATGGTATTTATCTTATTTATTATCATATTAAACAAATAAGTAGATTAAAAAACTTTAAAATGGATATTAAAAAATATTTTTGCACTTACAATATAAAAAAACTGAAATGGGCAAGGTTATAAATTTTATAATCCTGATTACTCTATTAATAGAAACTAGCAATTGTCATAGCCCAAGTTAACCACTTTTTATTTGTAAATATTGGTTGTTTTCTTTTTTTAATTAGTTTTGTATTACTTTCTTGACACTTTCAGAATTATTACCAGTATTTCTATTTATTGTTAAAAGAATTTCTGAATATAGATTTTTCTTCTTCTTTCTTCTTATGTGTAGGTCTAGGGATAATAAACTTTATTGAGTTAGATAATACATAGGAAACACTTAGCTTGTGATGGATCTTTGGCAAAATGTCATGAGGAATTGGTGAACACAACTCTTCTTGTTACCTAAGGAAAGCTTGGTTATGGTTAGTTACTGATTATTGGTTTTGATAGAATCAGAGATGAATTAGGTTTATATCATTCATTTTTATTTCTATGGAGTATCCTTCTTATTGAGTTTATGGTTTACCCCAATTCAATCTCATGATTCTACATGGTGACCTTGATGTGATCTGGAATCCATAAGGTTCGAGGTTATCTCTAGTTGCTGATCTTTATCATTGGTTGAATTGTGATCTTTTTACCTGGTGGTTTTTACATGCTTCTAGTTTTTGTTGTTGTTTTTCTTTTTACTGTGTCTTGTTTTACTCTAGTGGTATATGCCTAATCAATCTCATGATTCCACAATATCAGTTTATATTATTAATGTATACCAACCATCTAAAATGTGGTACAATGTAGGAATGCATGGTAATTGTCAATTCCAACTAATTGCCTGCTTTCAGGCATTGTCCTTCAAAATATGCCAAAATTTTACTCAGGCAAAGAGCATTTTAAATTTACTGTGAATTATTCTCCAATTAATGTGAATCACAACAAGCTATTGAGCTCACAAAGCAGTTCAAAACATTTTGAACAAAGAAGGAAAATTATTGCCTACCACAAATCTCTCAAAATTGTGCACACAATCAGGGTCATCATTCAGACAAAGAAGAAATATTGTAGTTACCACCAAGAAAGGAACCATTCCTTATAGCAAGTCAAGTGTGTGTTGAATGTGTTTTGTCAAACTTTGTTAATGTGTCTAAATTTATACAAGCTTCTTTTTTATTGAATAACAGCTAAAAACCCATTTTTTCATATAATTTATCAGCAAAGAGTATATGATGGTGTAAAATTTGTTAATTCTTGAACATAACTGGTCATATGGTACTTCTTACTTACAAATCAAATATTGATATACTTATCATAATTATAATAAGATTCTAAAGCAATTTATTGCTACAAGAAAATAGTACAAAAAACTAAAACAACCACACTACAAAAAGCTATTTACAAATATAATAAATATATATATATATATATAAATATTAAAATGTGTGTGTGTGTTATGTGTGTATTTGCATTTTATACAAAATTTTCAAATTTATGCAGTGTATTATTGTCATTAAGTAGGCATTGTCTCTTATAGAGGAATGGTTGCAATTCCTTTTTGAATTTCCTGTAATTTTTTCAAATTTAATTTCTCTATTTAAGTTATTCCATAATTTAGTTGCTGTGTGGTGAAAGCTATTAGAATATTTATCCAAGCATTAAAATATTTGAGAATGTTCATTTAATTTAATATACTGTTTTACAAATGAAATTGCATCTTAACTAAATTTGAATTTAAATAATATTGATAACATATGCATTTGAATTTGATAATAAGGAGATAATATTTTGGATTTCAATTGGTAATCAGATGCATTGTCATGTTTTTGTACAAAATTGAGTATTTTAAGGGACNAGACAGGAGGATGTGATGTTTTGAATAAAAATATTTGTAAAGAAGAATGAGCAATATTGAAAGTGGGAAAGGCAGGCAAAGGGCATTTACTAATTGTTTGTGGAACATATTTGAAATATTTCTGAGATGATAGAGGTACCTAACTCCAGAAGCAATGAAGAATTGTTCGAAATTAAAGTCATTGCCAATTTCAACACCTAAATAGTTAATAGATTCACTTTGCTTTATTGGTACAATATTGAATTTAAGTTCGATGTTTTTGTGAGACTTCTGTTTGTCTTAGGGGAGAATATTATAAATTGTGTTTTTTCAATATTTATTTTCAATGGATTATTTGAGAAATATTTTGTTAAATTTTCGATCTCATATTGGAGATTTTTACTTGCATTAAAGGCATTTATATCAGTACTTATAAGATGGGTATCATCTCATATTGGTAAATTTTACTGTTTTTTACCTGTTGAGTTATGTCATTAACATAAATTGCAAATAGAATAGGTCCGAGAACTGTGCCCTGTGGAGCCCCATGGTCCATTATAATATATTTTGATTTTTTACTATTAAGTATTACTCTCTGCTGTTGATTTTTAAGGAAAGTCATTATTAAGTTAACAGATTTGATATCAAAGTTATAATATATTTATTTGTCCCTTAATATGTCAAAATTCATTGAGTTAAAAGCTTTGCTCAAATCAAGGAGTGCAACACAACTACATTTGTTTAGGGTTAAATTAGATTTTATTTGTTCTGATATTGATAAAATTGTATCTTGAAAACCAAATTGTTTGTTTGACAGAATATTTTGAGATTTCAAATATGCATTTATTTGATTATTTAATAATTTTTTCAAATAGATTATTAAAAGGATGGCCAATGCAAATGGGCCTAAAACTTTGTGCATTTAGAGAATTGCCTATTATGGTCTATTATTCTTGTTTTTTCTGTTGTAGTTTGGTTATCAATATTTAATTCATTAATATCAGTTGAAATTCCTTTACTTTTTCCCAAAATTTTATGAATATATCGCCATTTTTCTTTTGTAATATTTAGTTTATTGAAGAATCGTTTTTGTTTAGGCAGATTTTATATTTCTTAATTTTTTAATAATCCTCTTTGATTTTTCGTAATTATATTACATATATCTGTGCAAAGAGCATAGTCACTTAATGATTCAAACATGAAGAATATAAAAACTAAGTCGGAATTTGTTAGGAAGTAATCAATTAAATTGTTATGTCATGTAGAAGAGTCAGTATTTACACAATGAAAATCGTATGTTGCGCAGAATTCTTTTAACGATTTTTTTCAAGATTATTAAAATAATGTATATTAAAGACACCAAATATATTTATAGAATAGTAGAGATCATTTATTTCGGACATTTCATTAGCCTTAAATTTTAAATAGTCAATATGATAATTTTTATTTGAATTGTATGTGATATTAATCAGTTCTTTATGGCATTTATTTTCAAATGATGTAATTTCTGCCCAGAGTGATTCAAATATATCGTGTTTTAATTCATATTCTAATTTACGTACCGGTTTTAAATATTTGGGAGCTAAAATCATGAGCCCGCCAGCTTTACCTAATCGGTTTTTTATGAACATTTCATAATAATGTCCGTCAGGATTAAACAAATTAGTGTTAAGCTGTAACCAAGTTTCCGTAATAAGGAATATTGTGTTTTGTCCTATCTTATTTATTAAGTTTAGAAAACCATTTCTGTTTGAAAGAATATTTTCAGATATCAAATATGCATTTATTTGATTATTTAATTTTTTTTCAAATATATTACTAAAAGGATGGCCAATGCCAATGGGCCTATAATTTTGTCCATTTAGAGGGTAGCATTTTTTATATATAGGGCTTATGTAAAAGTTCTTAAATATATCCGGGAATTCGTGACTATTTCTGAAATTGCTTCTTTGATATATTTATCAATAACATTGTTTGGATATTCATTTTTTCTCTAGTCTGCTATCAATTTGATAATTTCTTGATGTATACCGATGCAATATATCTTAAAATCACTGAAAGCATTCTAATAAGATCATTCAACCAAGCCTAAATACGAAAGATTATATAAATAAACTATTGTTACCAATAATTACGATTTAGTGAAATACAATATTGCTATAAAATCAAGTAGATTTAGAGGGAATTATTTGTAAAACTGACGATGACTTTCTAAGTCGAAATATATTTGAATGTTTTTGTTAAAATTCACTATTTTGTTGAAAGATATTATTATACAATTAAACGTTGATTATAGGTAACTTATGTTAATATATGTAATCATCTTTGTGTTAGTACGTGGTTGCAATAATCTTGTGTACATACTTTCGATTATTTTTTAATTTTTGGGGATAGGTATACCTTCAAATCTTGATCTTAAATTTTAATATACATTTACTTAGGTGTTCTGATATTGTTTACTTAGTTTCATGCTCTTTTATTCTTCTGCTTAGTTGTCTGTTCCTTTATTCAATATAGTATTCACCATAATTGATTTTATAGATAATATTTGACTTATCTGATATCTTTGTCATTGATTTTAATTCTAGGTTTTGACTAAGCTTTCGTGATGCTTATGCGAAACATTCTTTTTAGCCTAATGTTTTTATTAAAATTACTAGAGATCCATAACAAAATAAGTTATTTAATAGTTAACATTTATCTCTTATCTTATATTATGCTTTACACTGCTGTGGAAATTGACCTCACTTAGTATTTAGTAATAAGCACACAAGTATATTTTAAAAAAATTTTGGCTAAAACAAACAATTACTCCTCAAGTAGGGCTGGTCAAGCTTTTCAACTGATATTTGACTGCGTTTGCAACTAAAAATCTTTCAAATTTATTTTGAGCCTCCCCTCCAATAATTGAAAAATACAAGCGTTATTTGAAAGAGGCCTTTAAAATTTTTAAGGGTAATTTCTATAGATTCCATTTTTTTAAACAGCTTCTCTTAACATAATTCGTAAGTTCCATGAAACCTGAAGTAAAATTACCCTATCATAAAGCAGAACAAATCACTCTTTAACAAAATTTATGAGATTCCAGAAAGATTAAATTAATTATAATTTGCTCAGTTTGGGAGAAATTCTTATGAGAATCTAGTTCGAGAAAATGTTATTGTTCAGGAATCTACAGTATTACAGTCAAAGTAATTATTATTATATTCTAATTGCAATACTGTAGATTGCTGAAACAAAATTTTCTCGAGCTAGATTTTCATAAGAATGCCTCCTAAACTAAGCAAAACATTCCCTGTTTATCAGATAAAACAAGAAGTCTTATATAATTTTGGTCGGTAATTTTACCGGCCTTTCTTGAAATTTTCAAGTAGATGTAGTACTAGATTCTTTTTCAACAGGATATGGCGTTATTTCACACTAACAAATCTACTCGGAACCAGTGGCGTACGCAGAGGGAACATGGTAGAATTTCCCCCGTCAGGTTTTCAAACTTGACTTTGAATGGATAAATAAAAAAAATTTTTGTAAAAAATTGAAAAATTTAAAATCTAGGATCGTGAAATGCATTTTTAAGGTCTATTTTCTTAATATTTTCATTAGGGATCGCGGGGTAATGACGATGATGCCTTGTAAGAAAATCCTGCGTACACCCCTGCTCGTAACTATTTCACATGAAAAGAAATTCGAATGCTGCTAAGCTGGCCAACTCAATGTTTTCATTTATCTCCTATCGAAGATTTGTGGGATACATTGACAGAAAGGATGACAAGGAAATTTGAGACAAAATATGATTTGTTAAAGAACAAGAATTTCAAGCCATACCCAATGATAACAACAAAATTATTTTCCTCAATGACTCGAGTGGGTGTGATTTTTAAAGTGAAAGGTGGCATAGCAGTTATTTCTACTGTATTTCATTTTCTTTATTGTTCGCAATTTTATTAATGACATTTCCCAATAATGTGATTCTTAGTCTATTTTTGAGAAAGTTTTATGGTGGCGCATTTTAGATGAACGACTTGTATGAAATGATTGAAAACACTGATATTGAATTTGAGTATTTTGCTTAAGAATTATTTGAAGCAATGGGTTTTCATTAAATTATAATACTTTAAAATATCAACAAAGAGAACTGTTTCGATTTTTATACTCATTCTTGACAAATATCAATGAACCAGTTGACCCGATAGTGAAATACCAATATTGGGATCAGCAATTGAGAAATAATGATTTAATAAGATAATTTTTTATTACTTTGACATAGAAAGTTTCCCATAAAAACTAAAAACTTAGGTTGGAAAATATTTTTTGAAACTGCAATTAAAAATGTTAATATTGAATATAGATATTAAAATATTTTCACAATTGTAGTACATGTATTAATATCCATTACACCGGAATTTGAAATTATTAAAAAGCTACAAAGACTCAATTAAAAGATACTGACTACCATTTTCAAAAAGCAGAGATACAAAAGTTGTGATATTCGTATCAATTTTAAACCCAATAGAAAATTACAATCTTATGTTAAAAATAATATTTAAAAAGAGGATGTGAAAATAGGAAAAATATTTGATTAAAATTCGTATGTACAATAGCGAGCTAACCCCAGTTCAATAGACATTGTAAGATCTGCTGCATACCGTATTGATTTCTGATATTAAACAATGTCTTAGACATTATATCTGAGCAAAAAAGAATACAAAAGGACAACCTTTATGATAAAAAATTAAATAAAAATATATATAGTTCATGAATTCAAAGAATAGTAGCTAAAACACCATTTGGTTGTTTTCATTTTGGCCTTCGTCAGATACAGGGCTATTTTTGTCTTGATTAACTTTTTTGTAATCCACAATTTGTTTTAGGGTGTATTCTAAGATTTTCTTCACCCTGGCATCACCGTTGAGATTTGAATTCAGCTTATCAGATATTGAAAGTATTTCACTCGCTTCTTCAATGAAGTAACGAAGATCATTAACATCGCACTTATTGTATAACGCCGCTAAACGTGCACGAGCAGAACTGAATTCTTCATCTAGGTTAAAGAGTTCTAGTGAAGGCGGTGGAAGTTCTCTGAAAGCTGGCGGGAAAACTGCAGGTTGACAACTGGGCAAGGGGGTCTCGAACTCAGGAGGTATTAGGGACAATGGCTCATGATCCACTTTTAAATCATTGAAGGCTTGAATTACTTATCTTGGTGTAGTAATTGATAGAGATTTACGTTTTACTGAATTTTTTTCATCAAAATGTAGGAAAATGGCCTCTGGTATTAAATATTTATATCATTTGCGCAATGTAGGGCGGTCCTTTCAATCACAAATGCTTAACTCTTTTGTGCTAAGTAACTTTAACTATTGTTGTTTTTTATTCCAAAATATCACATCATTTCATTTCATTTGACATTTGAAATTTATGCCCTTTAAGTATGTGTGCAAATATTTAATTTTGTAAATATACATGTATAGTAGTTTGTAGTATTTGTTTGTCTATTTTTACTGAGCGATAAATTTGCTTGACTCAAGTTGAAAAGATCACAATTGAACATCCTTCCTGAGCTAAGCCCTTCTGATCGGGAAATTCAGAAAAAATTATTGTAAAAACTATATGATATGATCAATATTGATGGAATTCCAAAGTCTGAATTATAAATCCGAAATCTCAGGCTTTATCATGAGCATACTGAGGTGTCATTTTGACTAGATCTACCAAATATCAACAAATACTTTTTACAGCCACAACGTTCTTATATTGCTTCAGCTAATTCATCTCTTTTTACATGTATTCATAAGCTTTCGATTCTATGTTTAAAGCATGATAAACCTTCAACGACGTATGGCTTTGCTCTCCTATGCTACTGTTTTTGATTCATCAATTTTATGTATAACCGAACCCTGGCTTGGAGAAACTGTCTCTGACAATTTACTTCCAAATTCCCCTTTTATTGCTGCTGCACGAAATTTTCGTTTTCTCAAGCTATCTCAATTAGACTCTCCTTAGCTCTCTCAATGTCATTATTCTCTTTTTATGTGAGTAATTATTGTTATACCTCATATTGTTATGACTCTCTTTTTGACATTACAGCTACATATGTTCCTCAGAAACGATTTAAGCGTCGTATTTTACCATCACATACATTTTCGCATACTCTTCATATATATAACAAAACAGAATCTCAGCATCGCAGATATCAAAGAACAAACAATATTTCTGATTTCTGCAGCTTAATGTCATTGCGCAATGATCTCCTTGAGTCATTTGAACTTGATAGATTAATATATTTACAAAGCTTTTCAAACATTTCTGACGTTAATTTTTGGTATTATAAATTACTTCGATCTTTAGATTTTCAAACTTTTCCTCGCTCTATCTCTTACGAGTTCAAACTTGCTACAACAGACTTTAGTATTTGCCCACATTTTAACGAATATTTTGCATCTATTTATTCTCCACAAGATTAGATAACTTGTTCATTTGATAATATTGATTTCAATGATGATCTATTAAACTTGATGATGTTATCACTCCATTAGCTAACTGTAACTCCAACTGTGGATCTGATAATCTTCCTGGCTCATTATTAAATCAATATTCATCGCAATTATCAGTTCATGTCCTACCTCTGTTTCAATTTATCACTAATTCAGGATATATATTACCCTGATTTATGGAAGCAAGCTATCATCAGACCCGTTATTTAAATCAGGTAATCGGAAACAAATGAATGATTACCGTCCAATAGTTTCCTTTCCAAGCCCATCATTACGGTTTCAAAAAGTACTTTTTGATCAACTTTACAGTTTTATACACTACAAATTTAATAATCAACAGTTTGGTTTTTTAAGACTCGCTCCGCAGTCACCCAACTCCTATTATTTATAGATGATATATTAGCTATATGAAGATTCTCAGTTTTCTTACGTGCTTCACTTTGATTTTCGTAGAGCGCTCGATTCAGTCCCACATGGACTTCTAATACATAAGTTGCACAGTTTCGGTATTGGTGGGAAAATGCTTAGAATCCTTGCCTCTTACTTGACAAATTGAGTTAAATGTGTTAGCATAGATTCTTCCTGTTGGTTACGTTATCGGTGGTGTGCCCCAAGGCTCAGTGTTGGGACCATTTTTATTTCTCATATTGATAAATGACATTCCATCTTTTTGTCTTAATTGCACCCCATACTTATTCGTTGAGGATCTAAAAATTTTTTTTCAATCTTTGCGCTTCATTGAAGATTACTACTCTTCCCTCTTAGTTTGGGCAAAAAATATAACAAAATGATGTTTAATAAGAAAAAATGTTAGTATATCTCTTATCCTATATCCGATTCGTCTATTCAAATTGAAGGTTCAGTGCTTAAGCCTATTGCATATGTTAAATATCTTGGTGTGTATTTTAACAGCAACAACAACAACATATATTTAAATTCTCATGTACAAATACATGTATTAAGTTTACAAACTTATTAAAAATATAAATAATGCAACTTTCTTCATATGAATTTAGTTATCACAGTAAATGTTTGTTTCTTGGTTACATTTATAAAATACATATAAATTAATAAATATTTTTTACTTATTGTTCTTGAGTTGCACATCTTATTCTATAATTGGTCAGATAATTGATATTTTTTCATATAATCATGTTTTTCATCTTCTTAAATATTGTAAATTTTTTTCAATTCCTGTGCTGTAATCCAATTTGTTCCATTGCAATATTCAATAATTTAGGAATCCGTTCTTCATTACTTTTCTATTATACTTAGTTTTACCAAGTATAATTGTTCTTTGATTTAGATTATTAGAAATGTTCGATCAATTCGCTTGATGACGCAGGGAAACTAAAGTGTATATCTAAAAAAAATAAATGTCTCCCGTTTTTGTGAGACTACTGCTATCGGTATCACTGGCTTATAAAGGTGAGATAAATAGAACGCTTACATCGTCGATATACTAAGTGGATTCAAAATATCGGAAACTATACATTAGACTTCTTAGCCTCAACTTATTCCCAGTTCCTCTACTATTTCAATTTTATAATTTCCATTACTTAAACAAACTTCCAACAAACCGCTTGGATCTCAATGCTTTTGATTATATATCTTTATATTACCCAAATAGCCCATGATTATGTTCTAAAAATTTTAGTCTTTTTTCAAGTAACACGTGTGAAGAAATCAAAGACAGCTTACTTCTATTTTAATCGCATCACTCGCTTGGAAAACCTTAATTTATTTGATGATTGCCGTACAGTAAAAAAAAATCTGCTAGTTTTTTACAGGCTACATGTCAATTGCATTTTTAATGCTAATTTTAGATGCACACATTATCTTTTTTGCCCATGCAACTCATGCCAGTCATCTTGCAGTTCATCATTCCATAAATGATTTTGTTGACTGTTTAACATATTTGTAGACCTGTGCTAAGGTAATAAAACTATTTAACAATAATAATAATAATATAGTTTTTCACAAATGTAAATATGTTATGATTTGCCTTAGAGTTATAAAAACATTTTTTAATCAATTTTTTTGGCTTTGTAATAGTTGCAAAGGATTACTCAAGGCCTATTTGGAAATAAACCACATTTTTACTATTTTACAAAAGTTATTGATACTGATATTTTTTGTAAATATTCAAGAAAGCAGTATTATATTCAAAAGAAAACCGTAAATTTTTCTTTTTTATTAAGAGCAAATTTTCTGGTTTCGAAGCATGTTGTATAAGTTGTATGTAAGTTTTGATAGATGGAAGCAAATACAGGTTAGCAGTAATTACTATATTTCTTTTAATCTTGACAAAGTAATTTAAAATTCAACATGAACATTGAAACATAGAAATAAACTTGCAGACACGATTACACTCAGACTCAGGTTTACACAAATTCAGTTTGTGCTGATTACAACTTGCAATTAATTGGCTCTTGACAAGGTCACGTGCGAGATCATTACCTGACATCACAATATTTCCAAATACGGCATCTAGGCTTTCCTCAACATCTTCACAAGATTCAATCCTACTGCAAAATTGTAAGTTTACATCGCTCATAGTCATATCACCAAGATGACGTTTATTTCTTTTGTGCAAGCATTCACCTAAAAATGTTGAAGAAAAATTTTTTTAATCATCATGTTGGCTCTAGCACCACAAAGCAACCCTGTAATCATATTTTATAATCACCCAGTTTTTGACACTGCATGAAATTCATAGCACCGTTAACAAATCGTGTTCTACGTTAACATGACCGTAAACCAAATCGTTAACTTACACTCAAAATATATTCGCTAAAGCTGATGTTTATGTTAAAGGCGTGTTGTTTTCGCAAATGTTATTACAAATAACTGACACATTTAGGTTCTGCACATTTCTTCAAATATATCTATTCAAATAAATTTATTAAGCGTATGCAGGCATTTGAAGCTAGAATTGTTGTTTACGGTGCATTTTCACTTGTTAACGTATTGAATTTGGATCACTTCCCTTATGAGTTAATCTTTTCATTTATTAATTTCACCAATGCCATTGCTACCTAAGAACTGCCCTATAACCAGATTCAAATATATACTAATATATTATCTACGAGATATCAATTTCTGGTTTCTTACTATACTATTGAGATACAACTAGAAGTTTTCATAAGAACTTTCCCACTTTTTTGGAAATTCTCTATTTCTCATGCATCTAAAATTCGTAAGATTGACAAATGACTATACATTTAAAAGGATGTATTTAAATTTGTATGAAAGCATGAAAGGTCATTTCATTTCAAAAAATGTTTCTCTTGATCAAATCAACAAAGGCAAATGTCTGTGTTGAAGTTAATTAAAATATGGAAAATAGAGTTGATTTTAAGGAGCTTAGCAATATTATTATTATTTTGGTGGTTGGATTAATCTTTTGTCAATACATGGTTTAAATAAAAGGACATTTTGAATTTAATTTTCTCTAAATCAAATATATGTCATTGACAAAAAAAGTTAAGAGTCACATAATATAAGAGTCAAAAGCAATTTATTGCAAAAATTCTTTAGTACAACTAAAAAAATAAAAAAATAATAATAATAATAATAATAATAATAAGAGTCAAAGCAAAATATTTGCTAAAAAGTTACAATTAATCTACAAACTAAATATGATATATATAATAATAATAAATTTGTGTGTGTGTGTGTGTATGTATGTGGTGAGCTCAGTGTAAATGTGTTTAGCATGTTTGTGTCTCCGCTTGTATTTTGTCGATGTAAAAGTGCAAATTTTAATTTTTTTCTAAATTTTTTGTAATTTTTTTCGACTCTAGTCTCATTATCTAAATCATTCCAAATATTAGAGGCTGCTCGATAAAAACTAGGATATGAAATACTGTTACAAATAAACTTATGTGATCGAGGATTTACTTTTAAGTAATTATCAAGAAAAGAAATTGATTGTCGGCCATATTTATACTTACCTTATTAATTGGAATAGCGGACGGTGTAGGGTGGGGTGAAAAGCGGGTGTCGGCAGTAGAGCACGGCGTATATTGTTGAATGCTGCTTTGGCGTACGAAATTTCGGATTAACGCAATGAACCGTAGTGATTCGGATGAGTTGACGGAGGGTGAAAGTTGTTTCTTAGATTGCGGATGAAGACTGAGAGACCTTTGCGAGACAAGTGAATACCATCGTGAGCAAGAAGAGTGGAATTGATTGAGCTTGGCGAAAGAAGGAAATGATCAAAGACTGGAATGACACTAAGACGATGTTGAGAGAAACTTCTTATGATTTGACTACATTGTTGGATTGCAAAGTTCTTTGAGAGAATATGATCAGCACAGACAGGGGTGACTTCGAAAAGGTAGATGTGATGAGGTGTGAATTTCTTTTTGACTTCTGTGATGATGTTTTGTAGCTTTTGGCGGAACATGTTAGGATTAAACTTGAGTGCATCGATTAAACCGGTGTTGAGCACCACAGTGTCGACGTGAGTCCTTTCGTATTGCGTGATTTTTTGCGTTAGAGATTTGGTGCTACTTCCTGGATACGAGTGAATGGTTGTGATTTGATTTTGAAGGAGATGACGTGAACGAGCGTATTTGAGGATGCTGCTTCCTATGATAAGTGTAGTTGTTCCATTCTTAATCTTCTTTATTCGTGGTTGTACATTTTCTTTAGCTTGTTTTTGCGGTGTGGTCTATATATTCGGAATTGAAAAGAGTTTGGGCGATGAAGGAACATTTGGTGATGAAATGGTGATCTCTTTTTGAGGTGTTGGTGCAGGGGCGACTTTTCCGGTGTTTTATCGGCGTTTGCTGGTGAAGATAGTGTTGATTTAAAAAGATGTAAGAGAGCTTCGGCGGCGTTTTCTTGGTTTAGGTGGGCGAACATTTGATGTAGGGGTTATGTGTTATTAAAGCGCTTGCCGCATATAGGGTCGCAGCGCCATCAAACAGTGAATGGCGAAGAGCGGGGGAAACCCGACCGTCCTCGGTGAGAGCTGACATAATAATAATTATTATTATAATTATCATAATAATAATATATAGTTAAATCAGAAAGTACATCTTAGAAACGTAATAAGCGTAACAAGAGAAAAATTTTCAATAAAATTTCAGAACTCTATTCGTGAAAGACATAAAAAGATCTAATCGAGTGCTTCCAATATCGTTTTATATATATATATTGTATATATATATATGTATTGTATATATATATATGTAAAACAAAATTAAGTTTTACAAGATAGATTAAAACAGCTTTCTAACCTGTCAATTTGTTTTGATCTGAAATTGAGCAAGTTCTCTTAGAAATCACAACATATCAATTCAAAAAAGCTTACAGCAATTTATTTTCTTCTGACTAACAGTTTTCATGGAGTTGATCAGCGAGACAACATCTTGCGTGAAGAAGGTAGAGAAGAATCCTATATCAAAAACACGATCCCGGTCACCTTTGAATTCAACACTGAAAATATTTTCATCGATTGAGAGTTCTACAGAGTTATTCAAAGTGCATGTAATCAGATTCTTTTCATTGTTTAGTTGTGGCTGTTCATCAGCACAGTTTGTTGGATTGACTTTGCACACTGCAAAAAACATAATAGTTTGTACAAAATACATCATTATTCAAGTTACCACAAAATATTTCATAAATAGCGCAGGAGAATGAACTTTCAATTTCATAGAATTATGGCTGTCAGAATTTATCTTACAGCTGTCAGAAAAGTTGTAACTATGGACATCACTCTTATCCAATAGCATTAATCAAAAAACATTATCAATATGGTAAATAGTAAAATAATTAAAAATATTAAAATAGCTTCTCGAGTTAGGTCAGAGTGGCAAACGGGTCACATGTTTCGAGATTGCATAATAAATGGAAATGTAAGGCTAGCTTTCTCTAATATTTCATGAAAATTATTTTAACTAGATGTCTGTTAAAAAATTTCCAAATTTATCACATTTTAACCAAAACGACTTTTTCTGACAATTTAAGATATATTCTGACAGTCATTTTTTTAACCCAATTCGCGGGTCGGATCGACCCTTTTGCCACCCTGGGTTAGGTATCTTTACCATCTTCGAAATATTCTAAATACATATCACAAGCAATGCATATGTTATCCATAATATTTAAATTCAAATTTGATCAATCTTCCATTTCGTTTCTAAAACAATTAAATTTTTATGCACAGATAAACATTATAATAGCTTTCACCATACAGCAACTAAAATATGGAATAATTTAGCTCTCGAAATTCAACTCGAAAAAAATACGAACTTTCTTCTTTTTATAAACGAGGCATTCTTAAAGACAATAACATACTACATTCATTCAAATGTTTTGTATAGTACTAGAAAGCCACACACACGCACGAACACACAAATTTATATTATATATATTGTATTATATTTTGTAAATATATGTAGCTTGTAGTTCGTAGCTTTGTACTAGTTATTTACAGCAATAAATTTGCTTTGACTCTTCATAAAAAATTTTATTGTCTGTGAGACAATAGTCATTTTTTAGCATTATATAGCCAATTCTAGTTAGTTAATTAGGATATTCAACTTAACCTGTAAAATATTGAAGTAAATGACCCGGTGACTCGATTTGACTCGTGTATTGCTGAACCAAAAGTAATAACAGAATATTCACATAATCAAATGTAGAACAAATGAGTAGAACAAATACAATGTCTAAGTAAATTTTATAAATGCAGCTATACAGACCATTGCTTCACAATATTTGAATGTGAATGAGCCCTATGATTTCGTGCAGTTTGTCCTTTTTTCTCTGACAAATAGAGAACAAAATGTTTCATGCAAAAATATATCTCTACTGATTGACATACCACTATCTGTAGAGCTGGATTAACATCATGGGGGGCCCTGAGGCAATCCAGTTGTGGGGGCCCAGACAACTTAATATTATAAGGTTGAAAATATGTCGGATATTTTTGATTGATCATTACATACTAAAGTTTCAAAAACTCTCCAATCTCAGCTAAATTTTCAGAAAAATTTGTAACGTTGATTGGAATAAGTTTAATTCGACTGAAGATTGTTATTAATTGAATTCTAAATATTTACATGTATTTATAGATTGTCAACTTTTCATCTAGTTCTACAATATAATAAATATAATAATTTGAACAAAAGGATAGAATGGATTTAAAATGTACTAAGACTCTCTACTGATGTATATAATTTTGAATATATATATATATATATATATATATATATATAATGTTCGAAGTAGAAGATTGGAGCTTGCTAGTAAATTGTTTGTGAATTCATTTGATCAAAAGCACACCCCACGGCCTCTAATTGCTCTTATTGATCGATTCAAACGAACAAAAGAAACTACGACATCAAGGCGAGCTAATCAGTTCTTACCATTTTCATTATCCAGTTTGGACAATTTTTGAATTTGTGAAGAATGAATCTAAAGTAATTGAACAATTTGATTTATCAAAAGTCGATTTGCTTGCATGGAAAACAGAACTTGACTAACGCATTGAAGAATTTTTTCCTGAATTAATGATTAAAAACTGTAGTGAGCAATAGTCATGCATTAAGAACATAATAATCACAATAATATGATTCCAAAAAAGAAAATTTCAAAACACTGTAAACCTTTTTGGAATGATAACTTAACAATACTGTCTAAAATTCTTCGAAAATCAAAAATTGCATTTCTTCACCACATAAATAAAATAATCCTTGAAAATAATCGAAAAAAATTCAGTGATGACCTACAATTAGCTGCTAATAATTGGTTGAAAAATAAAACTGAATCGCTTAATTTTAAAACTCTACCTGAATTTTGGAATAGATACAGATACACTTCGAAGCATAGGTCATCAAAGCGCAATGTTGGTATTCTAAGATAACAAATTATATACGAATAATGAGAAAAAGGAAATAATTTTTTTCAACATTTTTTTTCACTGCAAGCATTTAATAAATTGCAAATTTGACCAAAAAAATCGTAAAGAATAATAAATAATGTCCCAGATAAATCATTTTGTAGCTACTTTAAATTAGTATTGGTACATAATTATTTTAAACGTAATCATTGATAATTGTATGCTCGTATATGATTTATATCGAAAAAACCGAACATATTCACTATTATGTACCTGTCAACAAGATGAAGAGCATTTATCGCATTTTTTATTCCCATGTGAAACATTTTCTAATTGTAGAACTTTTCAACAATTGGACTTAAATGAAAGATTTTAATAAATTGAATTAATTAATAATAAACCGTGATGGATTTTAACGTATAGAACATTAAAAAAAGAAGTAAAGGAGGTAAACATTCTAAAGGAACTGTGTTCATTGAAAAAAATTGAAATATTTTGTAAATTTATTTAGTATTTTGTAACTTATTTGCTCACATAGAGGAGCTATTAGAAAAAAAAATATATATATATATGTGTATAAAATTCTACCTAAGGTATATTTTCAATTTGTTTTTTTTCTATAAAATACATGTACATGTACATATATATATATATATATATATATATATATATATATATATTATGTCCTATAACAAATGAAGATCAAATGCAATGCACATATGTATGTGGACTAGTCATAATTATAGATTTTACAAAAATGAAGTTTTAAACCGTTTAGTTTCACTGACTATTTATGATGATCTAAAATTGAATAAGTGCAAAGATTCTTTCAGAAAATACAATATATCATTTAAGAAAACCTTACAAAATTTAATGTTCTTTTAATGACAGTATTCACAGAAGTGATTAGCGAAAAAACATCCTGCGTGAAGAAGATAGAAAAGAACTCCATATCAAAAACATGATCTTGACCGCGTATGAATTCAACACTGAAAATGTTTTCACCAACTGAGATTTTTACAGTGTTATTCAAAGTACATGTAAACGAATTCTTTTCATTCTTTCAAGACTCTGTTGGATTCATATTGCACATGGTGAGAAATATACTAGTTCTTACAAAATACATCATTATTCAAGTTACCACAAAATATTTCATAAATAGCACAAAAGAATACGTTTTCCATTTCATTGAATTTTCAAATTGAATCATGTTTTTTAATTTATCAAAATTTTAAAATTTTGTGAGGCAATAGTTTTTTTAATATTAGATAACCAATTCTAGTTATTTAATAAAGAAGTAAACTGAATCGGAAAGCTATTGAGATTAATAATCCGGTGACTCAAATTGACCTTTGTATTATTGAAACAAAAGTAGCAATAACAGAATAGTCCTATAAAACTAGACAGAACAAAGTGGTAGAATAATAGAAGCTTGTGGACATTTTAGAAATGCAGCCATGCAGACCATTGACTTTGCCTGAGCCTAGTTCTAGAGCCCATTTCTGCAGTTGACCAATGTCTCTTTGACTAATATTAAGCAAAATGTTTCATGCAAAAATATAAATCTACTCTGTTCAAAAACTTACTTAGAGTACTACATTGTTCTATCTATTTTGGACCCTATTTTATTTATTAATTGCACCTCTTTTATTGGGATATGCTAGATTCTTGGTCAATTCATCATCATATGTATGCTGATGTTTGATCAAGAATATTTTGGTGGGGAAGGAGGAATGTCAGATTTGCAAATATAGATCAACATGTAATTGAATATGTTATGGAAACAGCATGCAGGTCAATTTCTTAAGTTTAGAGAAAAGTGTAAACTTCTATCAGTAGAGGAAGTTTTTTCAGGTAGGTAATGTATTGAAGGTAATTTTACCTGGAATCTTGCTCACAAAGGCATTCATTTTTGGTGGGAACGTAAGTCGTTTTGTCAATTAATTTAATGTTAAGCAATCAACAATTAATATTTTGCAATACATGCAATGATGAAATTACAAACAAATCTGTAATGTTCGTATGTGTAAAATGTAATATAGCACTTCACTTTAATGAAAATTGTACTGAAATTGCTTCAAAAGCCTGTAAATCTCTTATACAATACCATAAACCTTTTCTTTTATGTTGTACTAACTGTGTTGAAAATTCAATGGTAAATGAATGCGCCTCACTGATAGCAAAACCACTCTCTATAGACATTGCAAGACTTTCTGAAGTGAGTTCAAAGTTAATTAACGACTTCAATGAAACTCTGAAAGAACAACGCAAGATAATACATAATTCAGAAACTATGTTAAAACGATATCTCAATAATTCCGTTGCTTCCTACTCTTCATCCATTGTAAATACATCCTCTACCCCTGCATTTGAAGACACTATGTACCGTCATCGGATAAAAGCTATTGGCATTGCGGCATCAAATGAACGCCTTTCTGACGCACAACTAACTCAATACATCTTGTCTTTCCTCAATGGTAAAGAAGTTGAAATTTTCAACATTTTTTGTTTTGGTGGAAAAAACGCTAATTCTACATGGGTGATGTAGGAAATGAGTTGAATAAAAGGCTAATTCTGTGTCTAAATGCTGTAAGTTAGAAATTCTCATTATGAATTTCTTAAGCAACAATACTTATTCTGATTATATTTCTACTAATCTAGGTGTTCCTCAAGGAACAGTATTAGGGCTCGTTTTATTCGCATTGTATGTCAATGATATATCGAATACTTTAACAAACGAAACGATCTATCAATATGCGGATGATACATGTATAAGAGAAGCAACCAAGCATTTAACAAATGATATTGAAAATCTTATTAGGTATTTTAATAGAAACAAGTTAAAAGTTAATCCTGATAAAACACAATTTATTATTTTCACACCAAAGCAATACCAAAAAAATTTTAATATCAAAATTAAAGTAGGAGATAATGAAATTAAGCAAAGCAATTTTATTAATTATCTTGGTGTAGTAATTGATAGAGATTTACGTTTTACTGAATTTTTTTCATCAAAATGTAGGAAAATGGCCTCTGGTATTAAATATTTATATCATTTGCGCAATGTAGGGCGGTCCTTTCAATCACAAATGCTTAACTCTTTTGTGCTAAGTAACTTTAACTATTGTTGTTTTTTATTCCAAAATATCACATCATTTCATTTCATTTGACATTTGAAATTTATGCCCTTTAAGTATGTGTGCAAATATTTAATTTTGTAAATATACATGTATAGTAGTTTGTAGTATTTGTTTGTCTATTTTTACTGAGCGATAAATTTGCTTGACTCAAGTTGAAAAGATCACAATTGAACATCCTTCCTGAGCTAAGCCCTTCTGATCGGGAAATTCAGAAAAAATTATTGTAAAAACTATATGATATGATCAATATTGATGGAATTCCAAAGTCTGAATTATAAATCCGAAATCTCAGGCTTTATCATGAGCATACTGAGGTGTCATTTTGACTAGATCTACCAAATATCAACAAATACTTTTTACAGCCACAACGTTCTTATATTGCTTCAGCTAATTCATCTCTTTTTACATGTATTCATAAGCTTTCGATTCTATGTTTAAAGCATGATAAACCTTCAACGACGTATGGCTTTGCTCTCCTATGCTACTGTTTTTGATTCATCAATTTTATGTATAACCGAACCCTGGCTTGGAGAAACTGTCTCTGACAATTTACTTCCAAATTCCCCTTTTATTGCTGCTGCACGAAATTTTCGTTTTCTCAAGCTATCTCAATTAGACTCTCCTTAGCTCTCTCAATGTCATTATTCTCTTTTTATGTGAGTAATTATTGTTATACCTCATATTGTTATGACTCTCTTTTTGACATTACAGCTACATATGTTCCTCAGAAACGATTTAAGCGTCGTATTTTACCATCACATACATTTTCGCATACTCTTCATATATATAACAAAACAGAATCTCAGCATCGCAGATATCAAAGAACAAACAATATTTCTGATTTCTGCAGCTTAATGTCATTGCGCAATGATCTCCTTGAGTCATTTGAACTTGATAGATTAATATATTTACAAAGCTTTTCAAACATTTCTGACGTTAATTTTTGGTATTATAAATTACTTCGATCTTTAGATTTTCAAACTTTTCCTCGCTCTATCTCTTACGAGTTCAAACTTGCTACAACAGACTTTAGTATTTGCCCACATTTTAACGAATATTTTGCATCTATTTATTCTCCACAAGATTAGATAACTTGTTCATTTGATAATATTGATTTCAATGATGATCTATTAAACTTGATGATGTTATCACTCCATTAGCTAACTGTAACTCCAACTGTGGATCTGATAATCTTCCTGGCTCATTATTAAATCAATATTCATCGCAATTATCAGTTCATGTCCTACCTCTGTTTCAATTTATCACTAATTCAGGATATATATTACCCTGATTTATGGAAGCAAGCTATCATCAGACCCGTTATTTAAATCAGGTAATCGGAAACAAATGAATGATTACCGTCCAATAGTTTCCTTTCCAAGCCCATCATTACGGTTTCAAAAAGTACTTTTTGATCAACTTTACAGTTTTATACACTACAAATTTAATAATCAACAGTTTGGTTTTTTAAGACTCGCTCCGCAGTCACCCAACTCCTATTATTTATAGATGATATATTAGCTATATGAAGATTCTCAGTTTTCTTACGTGCTTCACTTTGATTTTCGTAGAGCGCTCGATTCAGTCCCACATGGACTTCTAATACATAAGTTGCACAGTTTCGGTATTGGTGGGAAAATGCTTAGAATCCTTGCCTCTTACTTGACAAATTGAGTTAAATGTGTTAGCATAGATTCTTCCTGTTGGTTACGTTATCGGTGGTGTGCCCCAAGGCTCAGTGTTGGGACCATTTTTATTTCTCATATTGATAAATGACATTCCATCTTTTTGTCTTAATTGCACCCCATACTTATTCGTTGAGGATCTAAAAATTTTTTTTCAATCTTTGCGCTTCATTGAAGATTACTACTCTTCCCTCTTAGTTTGGGCAAAAAATATAACAAAATGATGTTTAATAAGAAAAAATGTTAGTATATCTCTTATCCTATATCCGATTCGTCTATTCAAATTGAAGGTTCAGTGCTTAAGCCTATTGCATATGTTAAATATCTTGGTGTGTATTTTAACAGCAACAACAACAACATATATTTAAATTCTCATGTACAAATACATGTATTAAGTTTACAAACTTATTAAAAATATAAATAATGCAACTTTCTTCATATGAATTTAGTTATCACAGTAAATGTTTGTTTCTTGGTTACATTTATAAAATACATATAAATTAATAAATATTTTTTACTTATTGTTCTTGAGTTGCACATCTTATTCTATAATTGGTCAGATAATTGATATTTTTTCATATAATCATGTTTTTCATCTTCTTAAATATTGTAAATTTTTTTCAATTCCTGTGCTGTAATCCAATTTGTTCCATTGCAATATTCAATAATTTAGGAATCCGTTCTTCATTACTTTTCTATTATACTTAGTTTTACCAAGTATAATTGTTCTTTGATTTAGATTATTAGAAATGTTCGATCAATTCTTTTTAATACTTCATACCAAGAAAAACTTACTCTTTACAAATCTTTAATCCTGACTTCCTTCATGTATGCATCTTAGATTTGGTTGCCATACTCAGAAGGTTGTGATAAATAGAACGCTTACATCGTCGATATACTAAGTGGATTCAAAATATCGGAAACTATACATTAGACTTCTTAGCCTCAACTTATTCCCAGTTCCTCTACTATTTCAATTTTATAATTTCCATTACTTAAACAAACTTCCAACAAACCGCTTGGATCTCAATGCTTTTGATTATATATCTTTATATTACCCAAATAGCCCATGATTATGTTCTAAAAATTTTAGTCTTTTTTCAAGTAACACGTGTGAAGAAATCAAAGACAGCTTACTTCTATTTTAATCGCATCACTCGCTTGGAAAACCTTAATTTATTTGATGATTGCCGTACAGTAAAAAAAAATCTGCTAGTTTTTTACAGGCTACATGTCAATTGCATTTTTAATGCTAATTTTAGATGCACACATTATCTTTTTTGCCCATGCAACTCATGCCAGTCATCTTGCAGTTCATCATTCCATAAATGATTTTGTTGACTGTTTAACATATTTGTAGACCTGTGCTAAGGTAATAAAACTATTTAACAATAATAATAATAATATAGTTTTTCACAAATGTAAATATGTTATGATTTGCCTTAGAGTTATAAAAACATTTTTTAATCAATTTTTTTGGCTTTGTAATAGTTGCAAAGGATTACTCAAGGCCTATTTGGAAATAAACCACATTTTTACTATTTTACAAAAGTTATTGATACTGATATTTTTTGTAAATATTCAAGAAAGCAGTATTATATTCAAAAGAAAACCGTAAATTTTTCTTTTTTATTAAGAGCAAATTTTCTGGTTTCGAAGCATGTTGTATAAGTTGTATGTAAGTTTTGATAGATGGAAGCAAATACAGGTTAGCAGTAATTACTATATTTCTTTTAATCTTGACAAAGTAATTTAAAATTCAACATGAACATTGAAACATAGAAATAAACTTGCAGACACGATTACACTCAGACTCAGGTTTACACAAATTCAGTTTGTGCTGATTACAACTTGCAATTAATTGGCTCTTGACAAGGTCACGTGCGAGATCATTACCTGACATCACAATATTTCCAAATACGGCATCTAGGCTTTCCTCAACATCTTCACAAGATTCAATCCTACTGCAAAATTGTAAGTTTACATCGCTCATAGTCATATCACCAAGATGACGTTTATTTCTTTTGTGCAAGCATTCACCTAAAAATGTTGAAGAAAAATTTTTTTAATCATCATGTTGGCTCTAGCACCACAAAGCAACCCTGTAATCATATTTTATAATCACCCAGTTTTTGACACTGCATGAAATTCATAGCACCGTTAACAAATCGTGTTCTACGTTAACATGACCGTAAACCAAATCGTTAACTTACACTCAAAATATATTCGCTAAAGCTGATGTTTATGTTAAAGGCGTGTTGTTTTCGCAAATGTTATTACAAATAACTGACACATTTAGGTTCTGCACATTTCTTCAAATATATCTATTCAAATAAATTTATTAAGCGTATGCAGGCATTTGAAGCTAGAATTGTTGTTTACGGTGCATTTTCACTTGTTAACGTATTGAATTTGGATCACTTCCCTTATGAGTTAATCTTTTCATTTATTAATTTCACCAATGCCATTGCTACCTAAGAACTGCCCTATAACCAGATTCAAATATATACTAATATATTATCTACGAGATATCAATTTCTGGTTTCTTACTATACTATTGAGATACAACTAGAAGTTTTCATAAGAACTTTCCCACTTTTTTGGAAATTCTCTATTTCTCATGCATCTAAAATTCGTAAGATTGACAAATGACTATACATTTAAAAGGATGTATTTAAATTTGTATGAAAGCATGAAAGGTCATTTCATTTCAAAAAATGTTTCTCTTGATCAAATCAACAAAGGCAAATGTCTGTGTTGAAGTTAATTAAAATATGGAAAATAGAGTTGATTTTAAGGAGCTTAGCAATATTATTATTATTTTGGTGGTTGGATTAATCTTTTGTCAATACATGGTTTAAATAAAAGGACATTTTGAATTTAATTTTCTCTAAATCAAATATATGTCATTGACAAAAAAAGTTAAGAGTCACATAATATAAGAGTCAAAAGCAATTTATTGCAAAAATTCTTTAGTACAACTAAAAAAATAAAAAAATAATAATAATAATAATAATAATAATAAGAGTCAAAGCAAAATATTTGCTAAAAAGTTACAATTAATCTACAAACTAAATATGATATATATAATAATAATAAATTTGTGTGTGTGTGTGTGTATGTATGTGGTGAGCTCAGTGTAAATGTGTTTAGCATGTTTGTGTCTCCGCTTGTATTTTGTCGATGTAAAAGTGCAAATTTTAATTTTTTTCTAAATTTTTTGTAATTTTTTTCGACTCTAGTCTCATTATCTAAATCATTCCAAATATTAGAGGCTGCTCGATAAAAACTAGGATATGAAATACTGTTACAAATAAACTTATGTGATCGAGGATTTACTTTTAAGTAATTATCAAGAAAAGAAATTGATTGTCGGCCATATTTATACTTACCTTATTAATTGGAATAGCGGACGGTGTAGGGTGGGGTGAAAAGCGGGTGTCGGCAGTAGAGCACGGCGTATATTGTTGAATGCTGCTTTGGCGTACGAAATTTCGGATTAACGCAATGAACCGTAGTGATTCGGATGAGTTGACGGAGGGTGAAAGTTGTTTCTTAGATTGCGGATGAAGACTGAGAGACCTTTGCGAGACAAGTGAATACCATCGTGAGCAAGAAGAGTGGAATTGATTGAGCTTGGCGAAAGAAGGAAATGATCAAAGACTGGAATGACACTAAGACGACGTTGAGAGAAACTTCTTATGATTTGATTACATTGTTGGATTGCAAAGTTCTTTGAGAGATTATGATCAGCACAGACAGGGGTGATTTCGAAAAGGTAGATGTGATGAGGTGTGAATTTCTTCTTGACTTCTGTGATGATGTTTTGTAGCTTTTGGCGGAACATGTTAGGATTAAACTTGAGTGCATCGATTAAACCGGTGTTGAGCACCACAGTGTCGACGTGAGTCCTTTCGTATTGCGTGATTTTTTGCGTTAGAGATTTGGTGCTACTTCCTGGATACGAGTGAATGGTTGTGATTTGATTTTGAAGGAGATGACGTGAACGAGCGTATTTGAGGATGCTGCTTCCTATGATAAGTGTAGTTGTTCCATTCTTAATCTTCTTTATTTATGGTTTTGCGTTTTCTTTTACTAGTTTTTGCGGTGCCGTCGATATATTCGGAAATGAAAAGAGTTTGGGCGATGAAGGAACATTTGGTGATGTAATAGCGATTTCTTTTTGAGGTGTTGGTGCAGGGGCGACTTTTCCGGTGTTTTATCGGCGTTTGCTGGTGAAGATAGTGTTGATTTAAAAAGATGTAAGAGAGCTTCGGCGGCGTTTTCTTGGTTTAGGTGGGCGAACATTTGATGTAGGGGTTATGTGTTATTAAAGCGCTTGCCGCATATAGGGTCGCAGCGCCATCAAACAGTGAATGGCGAAGAGCGGGGGAAACCCGACCGTCCTCGGTGAGAGCTGACATAATAATAATTATTATTATAATTATCATAATAATAATATATAGTTAAATCAGAAAGTACATCTTAGAAACGTAATAAGCGTAACAAGAGAAAAATTTTCAATAAAATTTCAGAACTCTATTCGTGAAAGACATAAAAAGATCTAATCGAGTGCTTCCAATATCGTTTTATATATATATTTTATATATATATATATATATATATATATATATATATGTAAAACAAAATTAAGTTTTACAAGATAGATTAAAACAGCTTTCTAACCTGTCAATTTGTTTTGATCTGAAATTGAGCAAGTTCTCTTAGAAATCACAACATATCAATTCAAAAAAGCTTACAGCAATTTATTTTCTTCTGACTAACAGTTTTCATGGAGTTGATCAGCGAGACAACATCTTGCGTGAAGAAGGTAGAGAAGAATCCTATATCAAAAACACGATCCCGGTCACCTTTGAATTCAACACTGAAAATATTTTCATCGATTGAGAGTTCTACAGAGTTATTCAAAGTGCATGTAATCAGATTCTTTTCATTGTTTAGTTGTGGCTGTTCATCAGCACAGTTTGTTGGATTGACTTTGCACACTGCAAAAAACATAATAGTTTGTACAAAATACATCATTATTCAAGTTACCACAAAATATTTCATAAATAGCGCAGGAGAATGAACTTTCAATTTCATAGAATTTTCACGTAATTCACCTTAAATTATAAACATGTTTATTATCAATATGCAGATGATACCTGTCTTATAAGTACTGATATCAATGCCTTTAATGGAACTAAGAGCCTGTAAAATGATATCGAAAATTTAACAAAATGGCTTCTCGAGTTAGGTCAGAGTGGCAAACGGGTCACATGTTTCGAGATTGCATAATAAATGGAAATGTAAGGCTAGCTTTCTCTAATATTTCATGAAAATCCTTCAAACAATATATTTCTCTGACCCGCAAATTTTCAAAGTTTTCACCTATGACCCGACCCGAGCAAGTGTGACCCACAAACCGACTCGACCCACATTTTTTTAACCCAATTCGCGGGTCGGATCGACCCTTTTGCCACCCTGGGTTAGGTATCTTTACCATCTTCGAAATATTCTAAATACATATCACAAGCAATGCATATGTTATCCATAATATTTAAATTCAAATTTGATCAATCTTCCATTTCGTTTCTAAAACAATTAAATTTTTATGCACAGATAAACATTATAATAGCTTTCACCATACAGCAACTAAAATATGGAATAATTTAGCTCTCGAAATTCAACTCGAAAAAAATACGAACTTTCTTCTTTTTATAAACGAGGCATTCTTAAAGACAATAACATACTACATTCATTCAAATGTTTTGTATAGTACTAGAAAGCCACACACACGCACGAACACACAAATTTATATTATATATATTGTATTATATTTTGTAAATATATGTAGCTTGTAGTTCGTAGCTTTGTACTAGTTATTTACAGCAATAAATTTGCTTTGACTCTTCATAAAAAATTTTATTGTCTGTGAGACAATAGTCATTTTTTAGCATTATATAGCCAATTCTAGTTAGTTAATTAGGATATTCAACTTAACCTGTAAAATATTGAAGTAAATGACCCGGTGACTCGATTTGACTCGTGTATTGCTGAACCAAAAGTAATAACAGAATATTCACATAATCAAATGTAGAACAAATGAGTAGAACAAATACAATGTCTAAGTAAATTTTATAAATGCAGCTATACAGACCATTGCTTCACAATATTTGAATGTGAATGAGCCCTATGATTTCGTGCAGTTTGTCCTTTTTTCTCTGACAAATAGAGAACAAAATGTTTCATGCAAAAATATATCTCTACTCTGTTCAAAAACATATGTGGCGCACTACACTATTATATTATGGGCCCTAAATTGCTTATTATTTGCAACTTTTTTATTGGGAAATACCTAGCTTCTTGTACCAAATAAGCATCACATGTATGCTAGTGTATACTCACAGTCAGAGGCATACCTGGAAAATCTTAGCGGGGAAGAATGAATGTAAGATTTGCAGGCAGAGATCAATTGTTGAATTTAATATTTTGTGGAGGCAACACTTTGATCAATTACTTAAGCTTAGAGAAAAGTGTATATTTAAAATCCTCATATGAACTTTTTTTCAGGTCATTGATATATTGAAGGTTTCTTTGAATGAAACACCATTAAATGAAATTTTGTTAAGGATTTTAATATTTACGAAAAAAATTTTTATATATATATATATATATATATATATATATATATATACATATTGCGCCATTGTGTTCACAAAAAAATATTGGGCCCATGGCGTCACATTGACGCTTCAGGTTGATGTCACATAGTTCCACTATGTAGACACATTTTTATAACTCCCATTCTGTACATTTCACATGTACAAAACTAGGCTATAATTTTTTTGTACATAATGGGATTATAAACTGGTTTGTCGTTTTCATGAAACCCCTTAAAAATTGCGTAGGGTACCTAAAAATATTTGTAATTACCATACGTTGCGTTGTTTAAATATAATTAATATCTATCAAGTCATTTCGAAATTCTAGTTTAGTCCCACTATGTACTAGGAAAAATTACCAGACTCTCATTGCGTACGCCGTTTTCGGAATTTCCCTTTACACACATGGGACTATTATGTATATAGATATATGCGACCGGATTCGATTCAAAATCTCTTTCAGAACAAATTTGGAAGGAAAATTAATTACAATTAACTACACTTAAAATTAATTAAAATTGCATGCATTAGAAAATGTAGCAAAGTTACTGTGTTCTTCTTCATTAATTTATGAATATTCACGTGAAGATTTTCAAAAATCTTACATCGAAGAGACACAAGGACACCTTACTACAAGAATCCATGAACATTTCTCAGGTCACCTAACATCAACATCTAATTAAAAAAGAATTTCAAAATCACTATATACATGTATAAAGAATGAAATAAAATCAAAATTGGTGAATAAACACAAAAGTTGTTTTAGCATGAACATTTTCTAATGCATGCAATTTTAATTAATTTTAAGTGTAGTTAATTGTAATTAATTTTCCTTCCAAATTTGTTCTGAAAAAGATTTTGAATCGAAACAGGTCGCATCTATGAAGCTCAGTAATCTAATACTTTTATATATATATATATATATATTATGAATATCGGCAGAGCCGACCTCAACCTGTTCAGAACCCGTGAGTAAATACGAACCTATAAGTAAAATGAAAAGGTGATTATTATGATAACGAAGTCCCTGTGATGATAATGCTGAATTATTTTCACGTCCTTAATTATTTGTGTTAAAATACTTCCAGCAATGCTTGCATATATTCCTTGTTGGCAATTATGAAGCTTGCAAAAAATAATTATAAATTATGCTCGAAAATATCATATATCATTGTATGTAACTAAGTTTTGTAAACATATATAATGTACATGTACATGCAGCAAATTGAAAATGCGAAGAAATATACTCTTAAACTAATAATTAATTGTATTTTATCAGTTTTGTTAACTTTTGTAAAAAGCAATGATTACTTTACTTTTAAGAAAGTAATAGAACAGCAAGACTTACATCATTTCACCATTGTGCCTCTATGGTTTCCAAAGCAAGAAAAAGGCGAGTGCCTTACTATTTTTTGCTAATAAAATTCTTTTTAGTCAATATAAATGAAATATTTACCCTTTCAAATAAATATGACATCAACATTGTTTAATTGTAAATATAAACATCACCCAATCAGAATCTGTGTCTGTGCTAGGAAATCGAATATTTTACTAGAATTTCCATTGTTTATAAGGGTAAATTCAATGTAATTTTACCCCCTTAAATTTTGAACATTTTTAAAATTCGAATAGTTGTATGGAAGCAATGACATTAGATCATCAATAATCCGAGAGAAATGGAGTATTATACGATATTGCGTGCCCATTAAATCCAAAAATTAATATATATCAACCAAAAAATAGCCAATTTTAAATCCAAAAATTAATATATATCAACCAAAAAATAGCCAATAAAATCGTTTTTAATGCGCATCTATTGACAAAGCAAATTATACTAGAAAAATCTTTGTGCAATGTTACACACAATAGCATCTCTTTTATTATAGCTTTTTATAACAACAAAAATGGTTCTAAAGTTAATTACTACCTTTGTTTTAGAATCAAAAAAATTTCTCATAAGCAAATTGAATTGTAATAATTGCAAAAATTTCCCATAATAATTTAAGGCCTATTTGAGAATTGACCATATTTTTACAATTTTTTTTTTATTTTGCAAATATTCAAGAAAACAATATATTATTTAGATGAAAACCACAAATGATCTTTATTAGTTTCATAATTAACAGCATATTTTAAATGAAATGCAAATGAGATCATCATTACTTGTAATTGTGTCATTGACTCTCTGAAAACCGCCTGCCCATATTTTTTCGAATATTTGTGATTTGGCTAAAAATAAGGACAAAATATGAACAAACCGTTATTTCATCCCTTACTGATTTTTTGGTTTATATTGACAATACTCAAAATAAATTATATCAGTACCAAAGTAAATAATTGATCCGAATTTGCATTTCAAATACATCAGGAACGTTTTCCTACCACAGTTGGTCGTGAGAATCAAAAGCAGAAATTTGATATGACTCAGAATCTCTTCCGCAATGATAGAAGGCGATGCTTTCAACTTATTTCCAATTGTGAGAAGGTGAGTAATCTTGAGCTTAATGATGTTCTCAACTTCTGGCGTGGCGAACCACAGGGTGGTATAACTCCTGAATGTGCTATCACTTTGCCTTTGTAGAAAAACATGTCCGTTCATTAAAACAATCAGCTCCAGGCCCTGATGGAGTAACAATTCAAGTCATCAAGAAATGCAATCTTCAGCAGTTGCACACCATGTTGAGTTCTTGGTTTGCTAGCAGATATATACCAGCGCTAGAGCCAAAGCTGCGAGAACAATTTTGATACCTAAGGTTAATTCTCCTTAGTCCCCTTTTGAACATAGGTCTCTCACTATTTGTAGCCAGTTATTGCGACTTCTTAAAAAAATACTTGCAGATCTATTCTATGATGCTGCTCAGTTCCATCCCCAACAACGAGGTTTCCTTAGAGGTGATGGCTTGCATACTAACATATCAATTATTAGAAACGTTATTAAGAGTGCTAAGTCCAAGGGCTCTCCCTGCTTTATGGCATCTTTGGATTTCAGTAAGGCATTTGACTCTGTGTCACATAAAGCACAATATTAAATGAGCGTAAGATGCCTTCCATCTTGTTAAAATATCTTAATTACTTATGTAATGAGTCCTCCACTATTCTTTGCTATTCTTGAGAAAGTCTTATGCAATATTGACAGTGAGGGCATTAAGGGTTTCAATGAGCATGTCTCCGCTATAGCATATGCAGATGATTTGGTTATCCTTGCTGATTCAATACCTGGTCTCCAGGATATCACTGACACTGCTTCCAAATTAGCAAGAGCTCTTGGTTTGTCCTTTAAGCCTGCAAAGTGTACCTCCATTAGTGTGTCCCATTTTAACATAAATTGTGTAATATTTGTTGGTTTCAAAGATTTTCATTGGAGAAATTACGTAAATATGTAAACTATATAATTGTATCCTTCATATCAGTTAAAAAACCTACGGAAATTGCACTTGAGACGAATAAATTATTTAAATTAGTTCATGAAAAAAATGATTTTAATCAGATACATTAAAGAACGCTTTTTAAGCAACTTTACACTTATTTCTTATTAAGACAAGCAATTAGGTCTTTCTCTAAGTAATCCAGTTTTCTAAAACGGGGAATTTTGAGATTAGCATACGCAAAAACGCGCTCTGCACCGTCATTTGTGAATGGGTTTTCGTCCTTCAATAGCAGATTATGTTTTTTCATAATATTTTTCGTTTTATCGGAAATTTCACAAAGTTTGCTCCAGTCCACCGAATGATGCACGTTAAACCAGACAGGCGCCCAGTAATTCACAATGAATTCATTTGCTAAGAGGATGGCTTCGTCTTCATAGCCGCCAACAATTTCTGTGAACAAGCAATAGATCGCTCTTGAGTTCCACCTGGAATTGCAGATAGGCGGTGGCGTCTGAACCAACTTGATTTTTGCTGGGAGATTAGTTTGTAACTTCATACGCTTTGCTTTAACTAGATCTAATAATAACCTGTAATCGTCCCTCCTTTCTTCTGTTTTTGGGAGATCGTCATAATTGACAATATCGTTCAAATCCGTACGACTTTGATAGTTTTCAACATGTCTAGTCCAGTCCTTCTTTACTTCCGCGACAAAGTTATACGGAATATCCGGTGAACTTGTTGATTCTGGAAAAAGCAAGTTTAGCTCGTGCTTTAATATAAGATCACACAGGTGTAACCTGCACGGCTCATATGTCAACTCGGGAATTTTCTGCTTCATTCGTACGAAAACTCCAGTCCGGTTTCCGGTGTTGGTAGCCTCTGTATCGGAACATATTTTTGATATATTAAGTCCGTTTTGTTCAATAAGACCCAACAAAAAATCTGATATGGTTTTTGCCTTCTTGTTTGGCAGTTCAGAGAACGCTATTAATTTGCTGTCGACCAGTACGGCGATCATTTCTCATTTTTTTCCATATAAGTTCGGATAGTTTTTCATGTCGTAATATAATACTGAACCCGGATATGTTTCGTTCGAAACATACTCGTCGTTCGCTTTCAAATAATTTCGGTGAATCGTACTTGAACTCGGTACTTGCACATTTTCTAAAACATCGTCATCCAGTAGGGATTGTAAGCATTTAGTTGTTTGGCGAATGCTTTGGTTGGTCTTTCCTTTCATTCGAACAGCGGGGCCGGAAATGTTTCGCTTTTTTTGTTCACTAGGAACAAATTCGTTGTCTGATTCGCTTACCTCATAATTCGAATCCGTAGCATTATCTGACTCACTACCAACAATTTCCACAAAATCTTCATGGAGCGCCTTCGGCTGTACCTTTGAATACGCCTTCGCCGCTTGACTAAATCTCGGATGAACTTTGTTGTCAGTTTTTGGAGTACAGTATCCGCCAGCTTTGTTAACTTGACTGAAGTAATATTTTCTGTCCTCTGCACATTTAAATACTTTATTGTTCAAGCTACAATCAAAAACATTGTCGCACTCCATGAGTGTATCCATTGTAATTTTCTTTCTAGCATTGCTCAGTTTGTTTAAAGATTTTAACTTTCTGTTCATTTTATTATGGATTACTTGAGCCGTAGACATTGGCATATCATGTTGCTTCCAAAGGCCGTGGAGTTCTTTTGCCAGATCCATTAAAAGACTGGTGTTCTTAGCGCCTTTGTTGTTATGTTGCATCTCCGCAAACCTCTTCCACACATTCCCAACCATGGGTAAATGCTTCATTGAACAGAGATCTCCTTGGCTCACTGCAGATCTGCTTCGTTTGGTTAAATGGTTTCGATTTTTTGTAGCCATTCTAAATATTACAAAATTAGCTAATTTGCATATACGTTTGCTGTAACGTATTCTCCAGCATAATTTTTGAAATATCAAATAATTATCATAAGGCAACAGTTAATATTACCTAAAAAACATTATTTTTATAACGCATAACGTACCTGATTACAGAAAATGACTAACTTTTAACAGAAATTTCAGAAATATAGCGCACCATAATATACTCGGTGGTTTTGGGGAGGGAAATTTTGCAACTCCAAAAACTTTTAAAATAAATTATAATTTCCGTAGGTTATGTTTAATTATCGATAACAAAGTATATATTTTCTGCATCACTGTTTAAATACTCCACCCAAAATGCATGAAACTTATATCAAGATTATGAAATGGGACACATTAACCTCCATATATCTGAAATCTATTCCACATTGTAAGCAATTTATCATGTTCAGTGAACCATTTGTGAAGGTAAATAATGTCCCTATTCATGCTTCTCTTGAAGCCCCTATTATATAATTGGGTGTAAGCATATCATGCTTTCAACACAAAACTAATGCACTAATTAAGCTTAAGTCTCTCTGTGAGAAATTAACTAAGTTGGCTCTTAAGCCACCGCAACATTTGTTCTATTAAAAACTCTCTGTGTATCCTAAGATCTGTTATAATCTTGTCTTTTCAGAACTAAGTCTTTCTTACCTTAAGTCAATTGATCGTGAGATATGCTATTGGGTATGGCTGTGGCTTCATCTGCCCAAGGATGTCCCAGTTGGTTCCTTTGATACTATGATTAATGAGGGTGGCCGCCGATTGCTTGATTTGTCATGGTTTGTACCTCTATGGAAATATAATAGATACCTGAGATTAAGTAAGTCTTCTGATCAGTGTTTTAAGAGCCTCTGGGTGAGTGGACTGTTTCAGGTCTTAAAACCTCTACCTTGAGTGACATCTTGCACAGATATCTTTAAGGCTGTGTTGAAATCTCTTAAAGAGACCATGGATGGTAAACACATTGGGTGTTCCTTCAATGAGTCTATTCTGTTTTCAGACCATCAATGATGAGTGGTAGTGATTTCATAACTGCCATGCAGCAGTGTTAAGTGTAAGGCTCGTGAAGCAAGAGGGTGTCCAAAAGATGACGTCAGATGCAACTGTTGTCTTAGAGTTGAGACTTTGAAACATATCCTCCAGAACTGTCCTAGAACGTATGGTGCCCAAATTCATTGCCATAGCCAGATATCTAAGTTCATTTCCTCAATAGCTAAGAAGAATGGCTTCGCAGTAATTAATGAGCCCATTGTCAATACAACCAGTGGTTTGAGGAAACCTGACCTTGTCGTCACTAAAAATAACATCTCTACAAATATTGACACCTGTATTGTATCTGAGACTATAAATCAGGAAACCATTCATAATGGTAAGATCCATTATTATGGCTCTCCAGAGACAAGAAATCATAAGAAGGACTGGAGCCTCTACCGTCAAAATAACCTCTTTGACTATTTCATGGAGAAGCGCTTGTTATAATAAATCCTTCTAACATCTTAAGTCTTTAGGCCTAACTTCATCTGATCTTAATTTTCTGATTGTAAAACTGTTTGAATCCAACTCTGTCATAATTTCAGATTTTCGACGATCAACATATACCTCTAGAGTTCCACATCCTTATTAGTGCATTAATCTAGTCATATTATTTTCCTAGTTTATAGACCTAGCTTTTTAGATTTGTTGGTGTTGTTGGTGTTCACTTCTTTTTAGCTTGTCTTTTAACGTGTGTGAGTTAGTATTGTCCTAGACAGAGTTGAGTTGTTGATTGTGTGCAAGTCTGTCACGAGTGTCTTTTTAGAGTGTTTTTTAACATTGTTGTTGAGTGAGATGTGTGAGTTCGTATTGTGTGTACCTCTGATTAGGGTAGGGCAGTGTCTTTGTACAACTTATTATTAATATTTTGTGAAAGAGAATGACTTAATAAAGTTATACAGCGAAATGCCTCGTCATCTAATTAGTGACGCACATGAATGGATTAACGAGTTTCCCACTTTTCCTATCTACCATTCAGTGAAACTACAGCCAAAGGAATGGGCTTGCCAGAATTAGCGGGGAAAGAAGACCCTGCTGAGCTTGACTCTAGTCTGATACTGTGAAGTGGCTCGAAAGTTGTAGCATAGGCGGGAGCTAATTTTATTAGTGAAAGTGAAATACCACTACTTTCAGTGTCACTTTACTAATCTGGTAAAGAGGAAATGCATTATTATGCTTGCTTAAGGTATAAACCTTGTCCTTACAGACTTGGTGATCCCTTACCACCAGAGACAGTACCAGGTGGAAGGTTTGCCTGGGGCGGACATCTGTCAAACAAAAACGCAGTTGTCCTAGGGTTGACTCAGTGAGGACAGAAACCTCACATACAGCAGAAGGGCAAAATGTCAACTTAATCTTGATTTTCAGTATGAATACAGACTGTGAAACAAGGGCTTGTCATTCCTTTTGATTTTAAGAGTTTTAAACAAGAGGTGCCAGAAAAGTTGCCACAGGGATAACTGGCTTGTGGCAGCCAAGCGTTCATAGCGACGTTGCCCTTTGATCCTTCAATGTTAGTTATTTCTATAATTAAAAGCAGAATTCGTGAAGTGTGGGATTCACAAACTAACAAGGAACGTGAGCTGGGTTTAGACCATCATGAGACTGGTTAGTTTTACCCTACTAATGAACTTATATCATTGCAGCAGTAATTCTACTTAGTACGAGAGGAACAGTATATTCAGACCTCTGGTGCCTGCATCTGGTTGAACTGCCAAGGATTTGCCAGGAGGAGAGAAGGTCTGGAAGTATGTAGAAGACTTTAATTCGAAGCAGATTGTGTGTCTGCATGCATGGAGGGTTTCAAATATGCGGCCTCAAACATTACTTACCGACTGAATCAGCATTTTAAATCGGAAAAACATGCGCGAAATATTGGACTAGAAGAAAAGAGACAATCTGCGTTAAAATTCAAAGTGCCATTAATGGATTCTGGCAGACCATCAATAAGTACATTTAATAAAGAATTAACCAAGGCATTTCTTGCGGACAATATTTCCAACTAAAAGTTGGAAAATTCAGTTTTTAAGTCCATTATGGAGACCTCCAAACGACAGTCATTGCCACATAGAACGACCATTAGCAAGATCTATATTCCATTGGAATTTGACCTGGTTATGTCAAAAATTAGAGAACGCATATCTGCAAAGGATTTTTACATTGTGGCTGACGAAGCTACAGATTCAACAGGCAGATTTATAGTTGGAATTCTTTTTGGAGATCTCATTTGTTTATCAAAGTTGCATCTAATAGAGCCTGGCGGAAGTTGAAAAGGCTGATCACGTAACTATTTCTCAACTAATTAATAGCGGTTTGAATAATTTCTTTCAAGGAACTGAACGACAGTTACAAAGACAATTGGCTTTTATTTCGTCGAATTTCAGAAGTCTTACTACCACCACTACCACCCTTCAAGGACAATTAACCTTAAAAATTCTTTAAGTACTCTCACAACATGCACTGATGAGACATTGCTTGTTCCTTACAAAACGAAAGTGGACCGTGTCTTTCAAAGAAATCCTGACTTAAGGAAATTTTTTGAGTACAAAAAGATCATCATTGGTGACACTTCAGACTATGTGAATATATGCAGGCTGGACGCACAAAATTTCGTCAATGCACCAATAGTTTCTGCTGAAATTAAATGTGTGTTTTCCTCAATAGGGAAAATTTTGTCTTCTCAGCAACATTGACTTGATCCAGAGTCGCTTAAAAAATATGTTATAATTTACTGATTTACTACTAAGGCGAATTTGGAGTAAAATATTTTTTACGAAATTTAATTTCTTGTTTGTTACTCATGTTTTTACGCATATTTGAGTAGTTTTTTAAGCATGAAATTCTCATCTTTGACTGTCTTCATATTTGCCTTAAGGCTCCAGAAAAGAATTTCTTTATAATTGAACTGACTGCTGCTTTGCTTCCATATCCCTTTTAGTAATTTGTTGAATGCCGAGGCCTTCCTTTAACAAAAATAATTTTTTTGATGAAATTTCATTTGACTTTCCCTTTAGAAAATTGAAATATTCAGGGAGACCAGACTTTCTTTGTTCAATGTCTCAATAAAGATTAGATGAAAACTAGGAAATCCTGCTGCAAATAAATTTATGTAATAGTTGATTTACTTTTATGTAATTAGCATGAAAAGACATTTATTCTCGCTATATTAATGTTCAAATAAAATTGAAGCTACATGGAATTGTACATACAAATAAATAAGCCTATAATTCACAAAATATGTTTTTGATAATAGGAGAATATTTTAATATTACTGCAACGGCATGGAAGTATAAAAAATTTATTGCAGTAATTGCCATTAATTAAATATAATGTTTACAAACAAAATTAATTGAAGTTGAGAAAATAAAAATGGCTACTAATATTTCTACATAAATTTTTGCATCCATTGCATACCATAATGTCTGCTTATGACAAATTTACTTTAAGTCGTTTTACTGATATTGAAGTAAAGTGAAAAATATTCTTCTTGTTATTCAAAATAACATAAAAATAATAAGTTAAGATTTGGGACAAAACTATTCATTTGTTACATCAAGCTGCCGGAAAAATAAAAAATCAACTGAATAAAAATCGATTAGAAAACACAGAACACTTTCACATTTTATTTTTACAGAGAAAGTATATTATATTACTACGAAATGTAAATTTCTGAAAAAAATATTTTTCGTAAGTTGTTTATTAAGAAGTTACTTTTTTTATATAAATGAAGTACAATCCATAATTTAAATTTTTGTTTCCCAATTTTGTTGAATTTGACTATTATTGAAAGCATTTATATCAAACAAAAACCAACAGTATTAAGTCGAAAGATTTAATTAAATAAAAAAACAATGAAGTATAGTGACTATATTTCAACATATACATGCATGTTAACACAACTTATGCAATACAAGAAAAAATAGCTGAATTTTAATTTATATTGATTCTTTCGAAGATTGATCTGAATTATTTTGAAGCAATTTGAGTTGCTCTTCAATCTTCTGAGTGCGTTTCTCAAACATATTCATAGCATTTTCAATTTTCACATTTACTGTTGATACATTTTCTGTAATCTTATCAATTTTTGAACTTATTTCAAGCATGCTCGAGTCTAGCGACTTATTGAAAGCATTTTTTGTGTTAGTTAGCTTTCTTTCTGTGGCTTCATCAATATCCAAATGAAGGCTTCGTAACTTAGAATCAAATGATAAATTTAAGTTAGTCTCAGTTTCAGTTAGGATTTGTCTTATTGTCTTGTGCATTACTTTTTCAACTTTATTTAGAAGAGTTAAATTTTTGGCTTCTCTTTCTCTTAGATACTCTTGAAAAATCTTAATTTCATTTTTTGCTGCAATTTCATCTATTAAACCTTCAGTGAGATGGTCTGCTGATCTATCTCTGCAAATTATTAGCCAATGGGCATGAAAAAACAACATAAAAGGACCCGGAAATGGAGGAAGACGTCTGTATTCTTCTAGAACTTTCACCCACAAAAATTTGAAGTGAATATCATTTTCATTTTGCACCAAATTAAATGTATGTCCAAACATTGCAATAAGCATGTTCAACAATAACACATTTGTTAAGATCAAGAAAATGCCAACAGCAACAATATGAAAATTATTACGACTACTATCTGTAAGAAGGTCCTCAAGAAATAACTCTCCATAAATTCTAAAATATGGTTGAAAAAAAATTGTATTAACAATTTCATTATAACTTATAGATCCAGTTTCATTCCCAGTTATGTGGATTGGCTTTGGAAAAAGTAACATATAGTCTATTATGCCAAAGCCAAGAATGAATATGAGAATAATAATGCCAAAGAATGTTAAGTTATACATCATTTCTTCAAACATTAGTATTTTAGGTCCAAGCTTCTCATTTATGTAACATGCTTCAAAAATACGAAGAAAGTGTGAAAGTAGCGATAATGTGTAAAGTATTTGTGAAAAATTATAAAGATTTTCCGAGAGACTTGACAAATCTATTAAAATGTAAGTTAATCGTATGAAAAATCCAATGATAAATACAGGACTACCTGCTATGTCAAAGAAGTTCCAAAAACTTTTAAAATAAGAAGTTTTTACAATTACCATCTGTCTGATTTCTTCAGAGAGAAATGCTATTTCTGAAAATAGAAGAAAAAATTCTAAGATACTAATTTTTTTAAATTCTAAAGATTTTATAAGAAAGTAGCCAAACACAACAAGAAACACAAGTATAAAAATAAAATTCAGCCAAAACTTTGTTTTTGGCTTAGTGAAAAAATCCTTTGTCTTTGATAGATAATTCGAGTTTTCACTGAAATTAGATCTCACCCACAGTTTCATACTAGAGCGTTGCACAGCTTCAGTTGCCATAATTTTCTTACAGTCTGCCGAAATTGCCTGTTTTAGTACACAGTCATTGTATGAATTTTTACCTGATAAAATTTTAAACGTCATCTCCTCATCATTGTTCCAGTATTTATCAATAAGTGCAACAGCAATATTTTCAATTTCCTCAAAAATGTGGCGTGTTCCAATATTCTTTTTCATATGCATTATCATGCATATATTTGCTAACGGTTCGTCAACATTTCTAAGAACACATAAAAGAGAATCTATGTCATTTCTTTTCAGTAGAAAAGCAAATATGGCCAGCAGAGTTTGCGTATGTGAGTTATTAACAATTTTAGCATATGACTTCTGTGCACTAATACCCTCCATATAATTTAGTACATTGCTTTTCTCCTTAAATACTTTCTCTTCCTTCAGATTTTCTTCATCTGAGATGATGTCCTTAATGGTTGCCCCGTTTTCTATTAGTAGTCTAATGGCTTTAGAGCTCTGATTAGCAATGGCTTCTAAAAGAAGTTTATTCAGGATTTTTTTTGAGAGCTTTGGGTTATTCATAAAAATTTCTTCAGCAACAAAGTTCTGCTTCATATTCATAGCTTCGCTTAGCCTATCATGAATTTCATTGGAATTTCTATTAATGAGTTCTTTAATCAAAATGCCATGAATATTTGCATAATCCTTTTTATAAAATCGAATCTGCTTAATTTGAGAGGATAGATTTTGCTGCTTTTTATCATCAGTTATGACATTTTGGAAGCCTTCAGAATCTTCCAAGAAAACAAGTGGAAACTGCGTTTGTTCGTGAATCATTATTAATTCTGTTATTTCACAACTGTCTCTTACTAATAAACACATTCTATTTTTTCTGGCGATTTGTTTCTCAATTGCAATTCTATCTTCAAGTAATTGAATTTTTCTCGTATTTCTATTCTTCTGATCGCCTTCATCTATGATTATAAAATGTGTATGATTCTTATTCAGTTCACTTTCATTACTTGATAAGTATAGTACTTCCTTATTTTCACTAAAAAAGAAATATTAAAATTATTCCAAAGTTTTCACAAATATATATTTTGATAGACCATTTCCAATTTGGGGGCATGTGGTTTTTAAAAAAATTTTACCATAAAGAACAAATGTGATAGATTAATAACGATTAAATATAAACCTTTGAAATTTGACATAGGAAATTATGAAATTGAGAGAAATCCTTGACTTTATGTATTTTGCAGGAATAATAAAAAAACTTATGAAATAATAATGCACTTTAACTTTAAATAATTATAATTTGGATTTCCATCACAACAATGTCACAGTGCTCTAACCAAGTAGAATAATTTTATGGATTAGTGAGAAGTCTTTCTCAAATTTTGCTTATATAATAATAACAGTGTTGCAATCGTGCCTTGATTTTTTGGCACGAGCACGGCACGAAAGTACGACGTGGGGCACGAACACGACATGGCACGAAATGTAAAAAAATTCAAGCTCGTGTCAGGCACGGCACGAAAATCTATATATTTTTCGTTAAATGTAAAAGGCATCTCAGATAATTAAACCTCTATGAATGAAATCTTCTTGTCGACAAATATTTTCAATGCTTTAATAAATGGTTCTAGACACAAGACTTTCGATGATTTTAATCTGCAAATTAATAGATTTTGAAAATCAAAAAACAAATATATTTGCTACGTATTTTAATATAGGCACGAGTACGGCGCGGGCACGAAATATTCTGTAGAAATAGGTACAGGCACGGCCGGTATACGATTCTAACACTGATCACAACCGATGTGCAACAATAATGTATAATTCATTATAAATCGAAAAGCATGCTAATAGGAAGTGTAATGCTACAAAAATGGATATTTTGTCCATTGTTGCTTAATCATTATCAATCAAAAACAATAATTAAATTTAAATTTCACATGTTCATTCTAATGAATGTATATTAATAGATAGCTACTTTTACAACAGACTAATAAAAACAACATAACAATTTCTAAGCAACAAAGAAGTCAATAATTCCAAACTTATAATTTTTATTACATTATAGTTCTTATTTTCACATATGTTATATATAAGTATTCGAATTCGAGATATTTAATCGGAATCAATATCAAGATCGAGGTCAACTTTAGTCCGATTTTTTTATTAATAAATATTAATGCTGTGTAAACACTCAATAATATAAACTTTTATGCTTCAATTAACATAAGTTAGTTAGGACAAATTATCCATTTGAATGACAAATTTCAGTTGTTTCTAATGCTTATTGCTCGTTACTTTATGCTAACAATGTATATGCGCAACATTTTCTATGCCTTGAAAATTTACAGTACCGTAAAATGGGGGTAATGTGGACACCGGGGGGGGGGGG
>CABFPE010000123.1:581802-597722 GCA_900660155.1 Hofstenia miamia | reverse complement strand
AAAATGAAATAAATACTTTTTCAAGGCGATTTACTCATTCTATTCAAATATAAATATATATCTCGCAATATGGAACGAAATACGCTCATATTTATACTACTATTGTGCACAGTGCTGGAAATGTGCCGTGCTATACCATTCTGTGCCGTATTCATCCCACATCAAAAACTTTACAAATATATCTTGTATTCTTATTTTCATATTTAAATAATCGAAGATTTTGTTTCTTTAACAAATTGTGAAACTATATTGAAACAATTTGCTGCCCAAAACATTTCATTCAAACAAGTTTTATTAGGGATGTGCCCTTATCCCCTAAAATCGGCAATTCCACAACCGGATCTGGATATCCGGTAAAACTTAGCTTGTTTCCGTATTTTACCGTATATAATATTCTGAAATAAAACTTGATTCAAAAATCGAATTTTCGTGGAAAAACTATATTTTATCCCTGATATGGAAGTAGTCATGCAACAAAACAATTTCTTCTGATATATCGAGATGTAGTCTATTTAATATTCGTCAAAATATGTATTTATTTTCATCCGCAACAGGTGGATATTAATTAAGGAATGAGGTTGTTCTTCAGTAATAATTAGGGCAATCAAAGTCATAAAATTCATATTTTTTGTTGGTCTATTTTGAAGTCTGTTAGATGATTTTCAGACCTGAAGTGCAGTTTGATAGGAAGTTATAAAGTCATAAAATGGCATATTTTTGTTTTTGAAAATACAATATTATTTGTGATGTTTGTCATATTTTGCCATAGTTTAATTGATTTAAGAAAAAACTTAAAAATTAATTCTGACCTGACCTGACACAGTGGCCGACGCGTTTCTAGGACTGGCCATATGTAAGCTTACATCTGTAAAAATATTAAAAGAACTATATACATTATTTCATGGATTTTTCAAGGTACACCTGTTGCAAAATAGTACCATGCTTATTCAAGCAATATAAATTAGGGTTGAAAATCTAATTGCTACAATTAAGGTTGAAATCATAAAATATCAAAGTTGATCAATGTTTGAAAGAGTTGAAAGTCCATCAGATGTTCTTATTACTTCCACTCTTGATCTTGGAAATGATATCTGTAACATAAACGCCTATATCATGTCACGATTAGAAAATAACTGGTTCACTGCTATAATGGTAGGAAGGGGTATTTAACATTTAATCGGAATTGTATGCTAGATTGCGAAAATGTCAAGCAACATCAGCTGCAGCTGAGAGAAGTATCTCTATATTGGGGAAACTCTTTGCCTATGAGAGCAATCTTAACCACAATAATATATGTAAATATATGTGCTGTTATTAGAATTTACTGAAGTATTTCTTTATACCTTGTTCTCAATAATATAAAAACGTTTTATATTGCTCAAAACATTTTGAAAAATGGATGGTCATATTTAGGGCATATTTAACTAAATTCTTTCATATTTTCGTCATAAAAATGGTAATATTTTGTTTTTTTTAAACCATATTTTGTATTTCCCTATTAATAATATATTATCCGGTATCCGGTATATTCAATTCACTATCCGGATCCCATCCCTAGGTTTAATATAAGATGCCTTTCACTATCAACTAAAAATTAATACATTTGCGTGCCATGGCGGGTTCCTGTTTGGAAATTTTATATATATATATATTTGTGTTTATACTACCTATAATTTTGTTTGTGTATTAATCATATATATGGCTTCAGCGTTTATATAAAAAATATATTGAAAATTATATAAATTTATTTTATTTTTTTAAAATGTACTATTGTTCGTCCCGTCTCATACTAGGCTCTACTAAATATGTACGAGGCTGCTTGACAAAATATTGATCAAAATGTTTATTGCCGAAAAATTAGGACCCAGATACCAGCCTAAGAAAATATATCATCTTTTATATTTTTCATATATATGAGAATAGCCGAGCGGAAGCATTAATTGCCAGCACTGAGGATGGAAAAAGTGAATTTTTGACAATTCTGAACTCTAAACCTGGCAACCCGCGGATTGTACATGTTGATGCTAACTGCTGGTGCACCCATTTTAACAATCTTTTGAGAGGAATGCAACCCGAAATCCCAACTAGATCCACCAATTACTGATCATCAAATATTTTTGATAACTTTGAAAACGCCTATGAGAAAGGCAGAGGGTTATGATGGCATTAACAATGAGGCGATTAAAGCTTTTATATGAGATAGTTTTAATTTTCAAGTTTATCTTTGACAATGGAGAAATACCTGCGCATTATATAAAACTAGTAAAGAAAATCGAGATTCACCTGATTGCTACCGAGAAATTGCGCTGGTAAGCAATGTAATGAAGATATTCACGAACATTCTATCTGCAAGGTTGTATGAGGGGTCAGAAATTTACAATTTCCTCTCCATTCAACAATATGGTTTTCGAAGATCAAGATCTACAATACAAGCTATTCGAATATTACGTGAAGACAATTGACAAGGGCAATCTCTATTGCTGTTTTGTGGATTATGAGGAAGCTTTTGACTCCGTCGACAGAAGTATACTATTTCAGAAGCTTTGACAATAAGGTGTGTCATTCAAGTTTCTTGCCATCATATGGTCAATGTTTGCGTCCAATTTCATTCGTAGTAGCGTGGATGAGAACATTTCAGATTCTGTTGAGCAAGGTAAAGGAGTTCTTCACAGTGAGAAAATATCGCCGTTACTATTTATATTGTTCGCAGCAGATATCTCGGGAATAATCGGTCAATTCGGGTGTAAGTGTTTGGCTTACACGCACGATTTAATAATTTGGTCTGAAAGCTTTTCTAAGATGCAATGCACATTGCAAGTACTCCAGGCATACTGTACAACTAATAAGCTGAAGGTAAATCTGTTAAAAACTAAAGTAGTTTAATTCCGAAAAGGTGGGCATCTATCACAAGGTGACATTCTCCTATACGATGGTAAAAGAATAGAGTTTATGTCAAATTCTGCTACTTTGGTGTCACTCTAACAATTTGCAATGAGGTCACTGAAAATCTAAAAGTTTTATTTGCGATAGGTATAGAGGCAGTAGTAGCTTCTAGGCTTGATATGCTTCTGATGAATTTCAATACCGCTCACTAGATCTTAAATACTGTTGTGCTTCCGTCTTGTTCATATGGGTTGCAATTATTTCTAGATGAATATAGTAATCCAATCATGATTCACAATGAGAAGATCATAGGTACATTTGGAAAAGATATGCAGGTATCAGTAAATTTTCATCAACAAATAAATTATAATCGGCAATAAACAATCGGCGTTTGAAAGGAACTAAAAGAAGAATCTACGCTCTGTTTATAATGAATAGCTTTCATAATTTGTGGTGCGGGCAAAGTAAATGCTGGCGTATTTCTCAGGGATGCTGGTGTAAATTCTGTAATCAAGAAGTTGACAATTATTCCCATATTTTAAAATGTACTTATCTCTTCCCGGCCGGAGAGGTCAAAATATCTCTTCCTCTGGGGCAAATTTTGCGGCTTCATAGCATCTTGTCTTGAACTGATGAAGCCAGATGTGTTAATGATATGCACATTACTTATCCTTATTTATTTTATTTATTTTAGAGCATTTGTCAAATTTGCAAAATAAATAGTTTTCATCATATACATAATATATATATATATATAGTATTGGAAATATGTATTCGACTCTATTTTGAATAAATAATGAAAATTCATTGGAGAGTNGTCGACAGAAGTATACTATTTCAGAAGCTTTGACAATAAGGTGTGTCATTCAAGTTTCTTGCCATCATATGGTCAATGTTTGCGTCCAATTTCATTCGTAGTAGCGTGGATGAGAACATTTCAGATTCTGTTGAGCAAGGTAAAGGAGTTCTTCACAGTGAGAAAATATCGCCGTTACTATTTATATTGTTCGCAGCAGATATCTCGGGAATAATCGGTCAATTCGGGTGTAAGTGTTTGGCTTACACGCACGATTTAATAATTTGGTCTGAAAGCTTTTCTAAGATGCAATGCACATTGCAAGTACTCCAGGCATACTGTACAACTAATAAGCTGAAGGTAAATCTGTTAAAAACTAAAGTAGTTTAATTCCGAAAAGGTGGGCATCTATCACAAGGTGACATTCTCCTATACGATGGTAAAAGAATAGAGTTTATGTCAAATTCTGCTACTTTGGTGTCACTCTAAAAATTTGCAATGAGGTCACTGAAAATCTAAAAGTTTTATTTGCGATAGGTATAGAGGCAGTAGTAGCTTCTAGGCTTGATATGCTTCTGATGAATTTCAATACCGCTCACTAGATCTTAAATACTGTTGTGCTTCCGTCTTGTTCATATGGGTTGCAATTATTTCTAGATGAATATAGTAATCCAATCATGATTCACAATGAGAAGATCATAGGTACATTTGGAAAAGATATGCAGGTATCAGTAAATTTTCATCAACAAAAAAATTATAATCGGCAATAAACAATCGGCGTTTGAAAGGAACTAAAAGAAGAATCTACGCTCTGTTTATAATGAATAGCTTTCATAATTTGTGGTGCGGGCAAAGTAAATGCTGGCGTATTTCTCAGGGATGCTGGTGTAAATTCTGTAATCAAGAAGTTGACAATTATTCCCATATTTTAAAATGTACTTATCTCTTCCCGGCCGGAGAGGTCAAAATATCTCTTCCTCTGGGGCAAATTTTGCGGCTTCATAGCATCTTGTCTTGAACTGATGAAGCCAGATGTGTTAATGATATGCACATTACTTATCCTTATTTATTTTATTTATTTTAGAGCATTTGTCAAATTTGCAAAATAAATAGTTTTCATCATATACATAATTTCATATATATGTATATATATATATATATATATATATATATATGAAATTATGTATATGATGAANTGGAAATATGTATTCGACTCTATTTTGAATAAATAATGAAAATTCATTGGAGAGTGTGCCTAAGATTATAACTAAGTGTTACTTTGATTGAGAAAGGAAAATCTGTATGTCTACTCACCATGAAATATGTAGAAAAAAATTGGCTATTAATTTTTAATCAAAATTAGAAAATTTTTATAGGAAAAATGTATTCGGCCACCTGCAAAAAATTTAACAAATGGGCAAATTCAAAATAAGATACATAAATGAATAATTGATGCAATGTGAGCACTTAGCAGCTTCAAGGCGATCAGGGACTGAAGCAAAAAGTTTTTCAATAAAGCTGTTGGGAATTGCATAAAATTCTTTTTTTACTGCGGTCCACAGGTCGTCTTCAGTTTGAAGATTATGCTGTCAATATGATAGTTGATCTCTTTCCGCATATTTTCGATAATATTAAGGTCTGGAGATAGGACAGGACATTCAGCAAGGATAGTAAGCCCATTATTGTGGAAGAAGTTCTTCATTTCTTCTCAGGTATGACATGGAGCACCATCGTGCGTATAGGAAGTACCAGTGATGTGAACAATCTGTGAAAGCTACACTTCCATATTGCACCCCATACAATTTACAGACGTCCCACCGTACTTCATATTCCCCCCAGTAAATTGAGGCAAGAAACTGAACTTCTGCCCCGTTGATCTTTTTATCAAAATTTATTTTTATATTACATTGACTCATCCCCTCCAAATGTTTGGAGATAATCAACTCGCGGATGGCAAGAGGTACGTAACCAGGCACCATATATGGTGAAGAAAGACTGTTATTAGACATGTTCATATAAAATAGAACTGAAAAATTCAACCAATGAATTTTTTTAGAAATTCTCGGATTTGGTAAGAAGTGGCCGAATACATATATCCAAGAAAAGATTAGCTAACTACAATCATTGTAGCATTTCTCCTTGAGAGTTAAGGTAAAAGTGATAATTATGTCTCAACATTGATGAATTCCTCTTTCTGCAACACCAAATCTAATTTAAAAATACCTATGACATTCTTGGCGTCCATTTCTTAGAAATATTTATGACAAATCATGGAGGCCGAATTCTTTTTTCAACTACTGCATATACATATATATATATAATTCAGGTTTATATGTATTCATATTCATATGATCATATATATGATTATTTATATGACTATCAATGGTATACATAATACCAGATTTGCATATTAAAATGGAAATGTCCATATTCCATTCATTTCCATTTCCATATCCCGGAAATGGAAATTATTTTATGGAATAGAAGTTTATGGAAATTTATAGAAATCCGATTTGGAAGACACCCTAAATTTATTTAAATAAATAAAATAAAATGCGTAAGAACTGTCACAAATTGCATTAAAAAAATCAAAATTCATATAAGCAAAGCGAATATAACGATAAAATTTGATTAATTTTAAATGATATTAGTTAAATAATAGCATCAATACACTGTTACAGCTAAAGCAATTATAATACCATGCGTACATATGTAAATTGTAGGACATGATTTCTGATATTTATTGACTAGACCCATTTGAGACATCAAAAATTTGTAAGTAATTCCGGTTCCAACCCTGTATGTGCATAAATACATTTTTACTGTTTAATTATAACCTAATTCATAAAATTTATAATGCATTTGACCATTATCGTCATGCATATATTACTTCAAATTTATTAAATTTCAATTCGATTATCAACAGGACTGGAACTGAAGTTAACTGCAATAATTACTAGATATGAAACTGAAATATCCTTGTATGAAGAAGCATAGAAAATGTATACTATATGTACTTTACAACTTCAACTAACCTAATTATTGCACGTGTCGCAACTATATTACAATTTTTGTTCAAATTACTTCAGGATTGTACAGGACCACTCAGTCATATGGGATTTTCTAGTATCAACCCAAAAACGGGGACTAAATATTTAATTGGACTGGGAATATCATGGGACTGTTACCAAAATGAAAGTACGGACTTCAGAATGTTACACATATTTTTCTAATTTTGATGAAAAGCCTAACGACTGTTCTAAGTGTTATGGAAATTTATGGAAAGTATGGAAATGTTTATAAAATCATCATATTTTAGACTTCGGGCAAATTATTGCCATTATCTCGATAATTATATTTTAACCATAAGCATGTATACAACTTCTGAATAAGATCATGCGTCTTCCAAACTATTTACATAACAAAATTGGGACTTCTTTATGTAATTTATTTATAAGTTTATTGATAAATGTTTTCTGCATTGCAAATGATTAATGCCGATTAAGTTGCGGCATAATGTATGATAGAGATATTAATTACACAAATTCTATTTTTTAAAACACATATACATATATATTTAACAGTATATCTCAAAATATGCCTTTGGGGAATCAATAAATGTTAAAATTTCAAGTTCGAATAAAATCGATGTCCGGAGTTTTTGAAATTGCGATGAATATAATGAGCGGTGGGTGACCACCTCTGATCTTTGAATTGCTTTTATTCTTATTTTGAGTGGGGATGAGAGGCATAGTGGATATTAATTATGTTTCTTTCTGAGTATTGATCCTTAGAAATATTCTCAATGAAGTCAATATTGATGCCACATCAGTAGTATGCACTCATTTTCGTATATAATACGTGGGCGTCAATGACAGCATGCATTTTGATGGAAGAACATAAGTTTACACTCTCCCGACTATTGAGTTGGCAAGCGGACTATAAGCACTTGTGCAATTCCTATCTCAATTATGCAGTAGATAATATATAAATACTGTTACAAAGATTCCAATTCGCTTGGCTGGTATTTTTAATATTTTATGAGACGTCATGGGAAGTCAATGTACTAAGAGAAAAGAGTGCTTTTTAGAATTTACGGATCATTTAAAAATAGCAGATCACATTAAAATTCCAAGAGAATTTGGATTTTCGCATCATGCTATTGTCGAAGACATTAACTATGTAGAGAGTACAATTAACGTAATTGAATTTTCAAAATGTTGTGATTGGAGCCCTTTTAAAAAATGTGTTGTTAACAGAAATACTTATGAACTTTCACGAATGAAACACTGGCACAAGTTTGTTTATGAAGATTGTACTAATAGAGTCGAGGTTTTAGAGAGAGCAAGAAGTAAAATTGGTGAGCAAGACTATAACATATTTACCAACAATTGCGAGCATTTCTCAGTTTGGTGTGAAACTGGAATAACTGAATCTACTCAAGTGCAGAATTTCTTTGCACATTTCGCAGTCATATGCCTAGAATTTCTTTTCCAACATTTCGATTGCTTTTTAGCTAGTTGCATGCTGATTTTACACCCACCTCTTTTAATTTTTCTTGCTATTCTCTTTTTTAAGGCATTATCTCAAAACAATACATTGCTTTATGCCATAGTTTTACTTAGTATGATGTTCCTTTGGTCAAAAGTAGCACTACTATGTGAAAATGATGACAGTTCGATTGAAATATTTTTAAATGCACCATTTGTTTTGATTGTTTGGATCTTTAGTTTATGCAAAATATTCAAAAGACAATACAATGGCGGAATAGATAACACGATCTTCCGTTGGAAAATAACAAATTTGATTGCTTCAATGGAATATACTTGGATTGCATTATTTTTTCTTAAAAGAATGTCTTTTAGTGGATTTCTTGCATCACTAATGATGTTAAGTGCATATTTGATTTTTAAGTATAGCGTGTATTATTCGACAACCTTTGTTTTGGATCCTATATTTATACGTGAATTGCCTATATTCAATTAACATTGTGTTGTTTAAGTATTTTGGATTTGGTTAAATATACGCATTGTATTACATATACATAAAATATAATGCTTATGATTTTTTTATCCAAAGAATTACCATCTATATAATTGTGACTTCAGAAATTTTAAGCTGTCAGAAAAATTAATGATCAATGGTACAAAATAGGAAATACTTTTTGTAATAATCAGGGCGAAATAAAATTGTATTTGCCATTATGCGACTTTTCGGCATTTTTAGCTTTTGTCAGATTTTCATAATTACAGGGCACTTTCAGCAAAAATTTGTAGTTTTCCAAAAATAAGTCTCAGAAATAGCAAAACGGCTTTTCTATGAAAATTGTGTGCCATTGATTCAGTTTACAATCCTGCAATTGCGACCTTATTGTATTCCCATGTATAATCGATGTTATTAATTTCAGGGAAACTGCTAAAATCGAAACTAATTGGAGTCGAATTTCTCAATTCTTTGGCCAGTGGAAACAGCATCTGGATACACAATACAATATCCTACACAGTATTTTGTGAAGCATGTTTAGTTGACTTCATTTACGAGGAAACTGACATGGAATAACAATGCTCAGCCCATATATTGCAACACATAATTATGCAATGATGGCAATGTTGAAATCAAGACAGAAGCTTCTTACAAAAACTGCCTCACAAGAGAATCAATTCAACAAGGACTTGTCAGAGCACTTTGCTAGTGACCAAAATACCACTATCCTAAAATTTGCTGGGAAAAGTTACCCCATCAGAGTTTGCATTGGGAAAAAATTTACCTAGAAAGGCTTAAGTGATTTGAGAAAGAAAGCATCAAAGCGTTTCAATGCAAGCCGTATTATTTGATGGTTGACAAGATGGCCAATGCAATTGGAAATAGATTGCAGCAGCTGTGGTAGGACATGTGGCTTTAACTTAAATACATAAACTTATTTAAATCACGCAATTCCCTAAAATAGACCACAAGACTGTCATTCAGCTCATTACGTCAGCGATCAGCAAGACTTCCAGAGTAGGAGCTTCAAAATATTTAGCCTTCGAGTAGCTATTGTTAAAGCTTCATGTTGTACACCAGAGGGGAACCCAGAGGGGGGGAACTGGGGGAACGTTCCCCCCCTCAACAGAGCACAGATGCTTCCATTCCTCATGAGATGTATGCTGATATGATAACATACTACATATATATTAAGCATTGCTTCAAATCTATCTGCAGGGGTAAGCAATAATTAATTGATATTGCAATTATTACAATAATTGGAAATCGATTAATCTATTGAATACTTTAGAAGAAAANGTAAGAATATCTATGAAAATATGCCAATATATATATATATATATATATATATATATAAATAAATATATAATCTAAAGAATAGTTCCGCCCCTCAGAAAAAAAGCTGGGTGCGCCCCTGGTTGTACACTATTTTGTAGAACTTCAAAAAATTATAAAACCCTATATAAACTTTCTCAGGTTTTTCTTAGTTGCCTTGTCAAATTAGACCTTTAAGGATTCCCAGTACTAATTTGGCATGACATGTAAAGAATTCAATGTAATAATAGTGACATTTAATGGAGATTTTAAACGTTTATCATGACAAGGGAAATAAAGAATATCTTGGAATATTTATTTGGATTTTCTCAGTTTCTTAAAATGCTACAAAATGGTTTACAGCATGACACCTTACCTATAAAATTGAAGAATATTTGGAGAAGTTTGCAATTTTGCGAATTTTAAGAAAAATTGAGTGTCAGCAGCACATTTAGGATGACAACTACATAAACCATGATAAATTGTGGTCTTAGAAGTGGAGGTAATTTTTTAGAACCCCATTTCTTCAAAAATAAAATTCCAACCTAACTAACATGTATAATATAAACTACTTTGAGTTCCAACTTAGTGGTAAATATATTTCACATATGGGATGTATTTTTAATGTTCTACTAAATATATCTAGTATATGTAATTTCTCATTTATTGTTTGTAAATCTTGTCATTATCCATTTGCCTATCAATATTTACACTTAGATAGTTATATTTTCTACTGCTTTTTCAATGAAATTCCATTTTTACCTAGACTAATAATTTGATATATGAAATGTTTGACGTTTTCATTATTTGACCTAGTAATCTTTGGCTTAAAAATCCTTCTAATTGATTTAAAGGATGTTCTATCAATTCAGAAAGATGTAAATGACCCCACTCCTCGTGATTTGTTAAATATCTTTCTTTCACATAAGTACAGTGTTTCTTCCAGGATTTGTGAATAGGGGGAGAAGTAAAATTGATATTTTTTTACATTTTCACTCAATTCTTTTGACGAATATATATACATATTCAATCTATGCAATATTGAACATTCTACTAACCCATTTGTTTATATGTAGAGTAATGTTTGCATTTGTAATTGAATGCAAAAATGGTAAAAAATTAGTGATATTGAATATTTTACATAACAAGTAAATTGGGAATTTTCAAAGTTAACCTAATATTGATGATCCTTGTGTGAAATAGTGCAGTATTTGATTTTCCCTCAATTAAAATTTAGATTGCTTAAATTAAACTTTAATAATCACGGAAAACGTGTAAACACTTTGCAGGTATTAATCTGTTATTTGTTTGCTAGAATCCAATATTTTAGCTTAATGTTTGTGTTATTTTCTCTCTCACACTTGGAGTTTTTAACTATCATTATTTGATATGGTAAGAATTAGATAAGCTCCAACAATAATTTGGAGTTGTGTTGAAATGAGTCATGACAAATAGCTTCTTGAATCTTCACCGTGAATTGTGGTCAAACTAGGCTAGGCATAGGTATATGTCTAGTTAATAAAAACTTTTTACTTCCTTTTCATTCAGACAAAAGCACATAACATGTTATGCTGTGATTAAATCATGCCAGTTGGCCTGCACAAATACATGGAAATTACACGAAATTTATCATATTTATTATCTATATATAGGTCTAGGGATACTTTATTGAGATAGATAATACAAAGTGAGACACATATGCAGCACCATTTATTTTCTTCTAGGAAACATTTAGCTATAGATATAGTATGCGAAGGAAGGAATATACTATATATTTATCAATTGTGTATAAGTTGTGCTAAATGTAAAAGCATGAAATGGTTCTGAGTGATGAAGTTTAGCATTGTGCAATCTTCAACCTGTAAAATAACAAATGTTTGAATCAGAGAGATAATAATACTCATTAGAAGCGTAATGACTTATTTTGGTAATAAAGCAAAATAATTTTTCAGAACTAGTTTATGCAATAACTTGCAATTTCTAATATTTAATAAACATATGTGGTAAACCCCACATACGTGTTTAAGACAAGACAAAAATGTAATTTATTCTACACTTTGCTTATAATGACCATATATATCACACTATTGAATTTGTCTATTGTGTTAGTTTATCATCATTGTTGGGATGGGAATTATGTAGGAAACAAATGCAATGTGTATTTGCACATTATGAATTTAACACAGTCATATCTAAATTAATGATTAATAACTTAAGTGATAGATCACAGTATAAAACACATGATAAATAAAAGTTTAATTAAACAAAATCAATTAAAAATGTTTACTAACAAACAAACAATGTTTCTATTTATGATAAAGTATATAATTAATTTAAACAAATGCAATGTGTATTTACACATTATGAATTTCAAATGGTAGCATCAAAATTAATGGTTAATATACAAGTCAAACAAGATGACATTCACAATATAAAACACATGATAAATAAAAGTTTAAATAAAATCAATTAAAAATGTGTATTAACAAAAATGATGTTTCTATTTATGATAAAGTATATAATTAATTTAACATCAGACTGCAAATTCTCAGCAATTTATTAAAATAAAATTAATTCCATTTTAAAAGAAATATCTGTAAAACTAACAAGAGATAATATTGTAAAAAGCATTAAGAATCAAAACAATATCTGAGATTTAATTATAAAAATAGCTTACTGAAAAGTTCAAAATCTTTCAGAATAGTTGTCTTTCATTAATTTGAAATTCCATTATGCAGGCTGTGTATATTCTTATGTGTTGAAAGTTGCATTCTTCAGCTATTGTTCAACTGTCAAATATAACAAACTATAAGCACCTAAAATTCCATTATACTGCTGTGTGTACAAAGTCGCATCTCTCTACAGACAACTGTTAACATTATGTAATTAGTTATCCATTGTTCAAATGTCAAAAATGTATCCAATCATAAAGATTGTTATCTACCAAAAATGAAATCCAAATCACTTTAACAATTAAATAAAACACTTTCAAATCATATAAAACTAGAATTTTTTTATAAGTTGGAAAACAATCTCAATTAATACATGTTTTTACCAATTTATACAATTATGTAAATGAAAGATGCTACAAAGCTAAAATGTTAATAAAGTAAAATGATTTATCAATCACCTTCTCTGGTAAAAATGAAATAAGTATCTTTTAATATGTTTTTCTCATTGAATTCAAGAATAAAAACATTTCAAGATTTTTGATAATGTGTTTTGTTATTAGTGTTGTAAATTGGTTGTTAGCATTTATTGATACACATATATACAAAATGTTTAAAAATATAAATTTAAAATTATAAGAAATTGCTTAAATTTTAAAATTTTATTGGTGTCTTTTATATTAAGAATTAAATAAATACCTGGTATATGACTTTTCCACATTTATAGACTTACATTTTTTCTGACGTTTTTTCACTTTTGTGACACATTCCTTTTCCAACATTTTCCATTTTCATTGATGATTTGTTTTGTCTTTTCAAAAAAATTATTTGCCTTTGGGATATTTAATTTGCCTTTTGGTGATTTTTTTTGTCCTTTCAAAAAAAATTACTTACCTTTGGGATAATTAATTTTCCTTTTGGTGATTTGTTTTGTCCTTTCAAAAAAAATTACTTGCCTTTTGGATATTTAATTTGCCTTTTGGTGATTTGTTTTGTCCTTTCAAAAAAAATTACTTGCCTTTGGGATATTTAATTTGCCTTTTGGTGATTTGTTTTGTCCTTTCAAAAAAAATTACTTACCTTTGGGATAATGAATTTTCCTTTTGGTGATTTGTTTTCTCCTGTAAAGAAAATTTACTTACATTTGGGTTATTTAATTTGCCTTTTGGCGATTTGTTTTGTCCTTTCAAAGAAAATTACTTTCCTTTGGGACATTGAATTTTCCTTTTGGTGATTTGTTTTGTCCTTTAAAGAAAATTTACTTACCTTTGGGTTATTTAATTTGCCTTTTGGTGATTTGTTTTCTCCTTTTGAAAATGGAATTTCACATTGATGAAAGACAACTACTCTGAAAGATTTCAAACTTTTTGGTAAGCTATTTTTATAATTAAATATCAGATATTGTTTTGATTCATAATGCTTTTTTACAATATTATCTCTTGTTAGTTTTACAGATATTTCTTTTAAAACAGAATTAAATTCATTTTAATAAATTGCTGAGAATTTGCAGTGTGATGTTAAATTAATTATATACTTTATCATAAACAGAAACATTGTTTGTTTGTTAATAAATATTTTTAATTGATTTTGTTTAAACTTTTATTTATCATGTGTTTTATACTGTGATCTATCACTAAATTTATTAATCATTAATTTAGATACAACCATGTGAAATTCACAATGTGCAAATACACATTGCATTTGTTTCCTACATAATTCCCATCCCAAACAATGACGATAAACTAACACAATAGACAAATTCAATAGTGTGATATATACGGTCATTATAAGGAAAGTGTAGAATACATTACATTTTTGTCTTGTCTTAATCATGTATGTTGGTTTTACCACATAAGTTTATTAAATATTAGAAATTGAAAGTTATTGCATAAACTAGTTCTGAAAAATTATTTTGCTTTATAACCAAAATAAGTCATTACACTTCTAACAAGTATTATTATCTCTCTGATTCAAACATTTTTTATTTTACAGGTTGAAGAATGCATAATGCTAAACTTCAGCACTCAGAACCATTGCATGCTTTTAAATTTAGCAAAAATTACACACAATTGATGAATATATAATATATTCCTTCCTTTGTATACTATATCTTTGATTAATATTAATGCATGTTGAAATATACATCTATACAAAATATAAGATGTTATACAAAAGTGTTGGGTTTTACATCTATGAATTATTGTCCTTAATACAGTGTTGCATAATTAAAAACATTGTTACAATGAACAAGTCATAACTATATTAACAGAAGCAAATGTGTCAGTTTGCCTAAAAAATAAAAACTTCATCAAAAATTAATTTTAATTTTGTCAAAATGTTTCTTGTCATCAATTATATCACTTTGCCCAAATCCTAGTGATCAAAAATAAAAACTTCATCTAAAACTTATTATGCTCAATTTAGTATTGTCAGAACATTTCTTGTAATGAATTATATCACTTTGCCAAATTATAGAGATCAAAAATAAAACTTTGTCAAAAAATTTATTTGTTCAATTTAGTTTTATCAAATATATTTCGTCACTAGATGGCATTAATAAAATCACTTCATTTCCACATGGCAAATAGCCACAGGTGTTAAAAGAACTTCAGGGTTTTCCAATGAGACCTCCTCTTTCCATTCTTAACTACTGCTTACAAATATACTGAAAATATGATTACCTAGAACTGTTCCTTGAAAAACATCATTGTTAATAAGTAGAAACCTAAAGACCATCATTAATATTTGCTCTTTGATATCTATCCTTTAAATAACTAGTTATCAATCACATGTAGATATTTTTTTTAGTATAAGCTGTGACTAATAGAATCAAAAAAAAGATAGAAACTTGCAATAGCTATGAATATATTTGGGTCCAGTGATGATCTCAAATTTTCTGAAGTTTTCAAACAAGCATCACTAATTAAAGTTTTAAATAATCAAAGATTTTGTTTCTTGAACAAATTGTGAAACTATATTGAAAAAATTTGCCGCCAAAAAAATTTTATTCAAACAAATTTTATTAGGGATGTGCCCTTATCTGTTAAAATTGGCAATTTCACAACCAGATCCAGATATCTGTAAAACTTAAAATTTTCCTGAATAAAACAAGTTTGTAAAGTAAACATGTAAACTAAATTAATGTGATATTTCCAATGTCATGTATATTAATAAAAAAACTAGTATGTAAAATAAGTATGTAACTAAATTAATGTGGTATTTTCCAATGTCATGTATGTTAATAAAAAACAAGAATGTAAACTAAGTATGTAAAC
>CABFPE010000123.1:569228-580916 GCA_900660155.1 Hofstenia miamia | reverse complement strand
TAAGACATTCTACAAATCAATGATTGTTAAAGTACTTGCAGTTGTTTAATAGTTTATAAATTTAAAATAAAAACTTTATAATTATTGAGAAAATGTTAACATTTACATTTTTCTTTAGTCAATGCGTAAATTTTGATAATCACAAATGAATACATAACGCCATCTCAAAAACGAATCAATTAGATGTCATGAAACTCGGAAAACATTTTTAATTACGAAAAGACTAACACATTTTCATAAAAAAATACATTGACGCAAAAATGATTAAATTGATTGATTTTTACAAAACGCATAGTCGTAAACAGTTTGCATGAAAAGAAGCAAAATCTTTAAATTGAAGATGAACATCAAAGCTATGTAAAATATATTTAAGCATACATATAGTAAATAAATCTTAAATTAATATATACATGTAATTGCTTATGAGATTATAAGAACACAACAGCAATTGTTAAATGATTAAAACTACATTTTGTACATTAGGTATTAAAACAACTTTGGAGCATTTTCTAAATATAGAAATAAATAGCTTTAATTACAATTATCAGAAACTAATAAAATGAAATAAATACTTTTTCAAGGCGATTTACTCATTCTATTCAAATATAAATATATATCTCGCAATATGGAACGAAATACGCTCATATTTATACTACTATTGTGCACAGTGCTGGAAATGTGCCGTGCTATACCATTCTGTGCCGTATTCATCCCACATCAAAAACGTTACAAATATATCTTGTATTCTTATTTTCATATTTAAATAATCGAAGATTTTGTTTCTTTAACAAATTGTGAAACTATATTGAAACAATTTGCCGCCCAAAACATTTCATTCAAACAAGTTTTATTAGGGATGTGCCCTTATCCCCTAAAATCGGCAATTTCACAACCGGATCTGGATATCCGGTAAAACTTAGCTTGTTTCCGTATTTTACCGTATATAATATTCTGAAATAAAACTTGATTCAAAAATCGAATTTTCGTGGAAAATCTTTTTTTTTACCCTTATATGGAAGTAGTCATGCAACAAAACAATTTCTTCTGATATATCAAGATGTAGTCTATTTAATATTCGTCAAAATATGTATTTATTTTCATCCGCAACAGGTGGATATTAATTAAGGAATGAGGTTGTTCTTCAGTAATAATTAGGGCAATCAAAGTCTGAAAATTCATATTTTTTTGTTGGTCTATTTTGAAGTCTGTTAGATGATTTTCAGACCTGAAGTGCAGTTTGATAGGAAGTTATAAAGTCGTAAAATGGCATATTTTTGTTTTTGAAAATACAATATTATTTGTGATGTTTGTCATATTTTGCAATAGTTTAAAAAATTTAAGTAAAAAACTAATTCTGGATTATGACTGCTTTATATATATATATATATATATATATATATATATATATATATCAATTAATGTACTTCATGGCCTAACCCCAGAGAAGTTTAATAGCTAGCTAATTCTGACCTGACCTGACACAGTGGCCAACATGTTTCTAGGACTGGCGATATGTAAGCTTACATCTGTAAAATATTAAATGAACTATATACAGTATTTCATGGAACTTGCAAAATACACCTGTTGCATAATAGTACTATGCTTATTCAAGCAATATAAATTAGGGTTGAAAATCTAATTGCTTCAATTAAGGTTGAAATCATGCAATATCAAAGTTGTTCAATGCTTGAAAGAGTTGAAATTCCATCAGATGTTCTTATTACTTCCACTCTTGATCTTGGAAATGATATCTGTAACATAAACGCCTATATCATGTCATGATTAGAAAATAACTGTTTCCCTGCTATAATGGTAGGAAGGGGTATTGAACATTTAATTGGAATTGTATGCTAGATTACGAAAATGTCAAGCAACATCAGCTGCAGCTGAGAGAAGTATCTCTATATTGGGGAAACTGTTTGCATATCCAAAAAGGCAACTAAAGCTGAATAACGTCGAATGATTATTAATTGAAATTAATTGTAAAAATTTAGTTAATGAACTTTAGTTATTTTTGTAAAATGCAACTAAGATTTAATATTGGTCAAAATAAGAAACTTGTTAGCCGATCAAGAGATAATTGACAAATTAAATTGAGCAAACTAATGCTTATGTATGAACAGCCATATTGGCAGACGAATCATTTGAATTTTAAAATCGGCAGGTACTTTTTGTAGAAATTTTATAAATAGCTTTGATTCAACCATAATTTTGATGAACAATAAATTCTTCGGAGTTTATTTAATTTTCATTTCTACTTTATCTGGTTTGATTATTTAATTAAATGTGCAGCTAGGCAAGTTGTGTTTAGTAGTGGCTGGAATCCATCACGGGATCGATTCTAGGGTCTTTGTGCCAGTCACGAANGTGCACACACACCGAGCTAATGTAAGGCACACATAACTAATCCCAGTTGAGCTGAGATGGTGATGTGGACTCAACCATTGTTGTAGAAGAGGAGGAGCTGTGTTGTGGAGATCAGCTTCGGGCAGTGGCCCACAGAAGAACTGAAGAGGAAACATCTGACCACTTCGTCACCTAAACAGTGATAGTGAATACTCAATCATTTTATTAACATAACTAGTTAATAATAGAGGATAGTCTGATGGTTCGACAATGTAGTAACACCTCACCCGCGAATTACTAAGCATTCCTTAACAGTGATTAGACACGGCGTAATAAGCTAGGTCCAAAATGTTACAAAACTCTTTGCCTATGAGAGCAATCTTAACCACAATAATATATGAAAATATATGTACTAGTATTAGAATTTACTGAAGTATTTGTTTAAACCTTGTTCTCAGTATTATAAAAACGTTTTATATTGCTCAAAACATTTTGAAAAATGGATTGTCATACTTAGGGCATAGTTAACTAAATTCCTTCACATTTACCAATGATAAAAGTCCAACAGAAGTTCAAAAAATATTTCATTAGACTGCTCACCCAACAACATACATTGGGAAGACCCAGTACTGTAGAACTTGCTAACAGGACGGGTATATGCCCCAGCAAAGTTCAAATACTAAAAAATGAAACTAGAAAATACATGTGAGGAGTGACATCTAACACAAAATTGAGAGCATTGAGACAACAACTATGGCTAACTACAAGAAATCTCATAAGAAGAGAGCAAATGGAAACTCTAGAAATGATAAAGAAGATTCAAACTAAAGGAATAAACAAAATGATGACAACAGAGTTTAAAAGATACATAAAAGACTATCTGCAGTGTGCCTATACAAAGATTATAAAGAGATCAGAAACAATGTGTAAGGAAGGAGAAAACCACCCAATTGAGATCATAGAAATGGTTAGCAAGTCTCAAGAGGAAATGCAATTAGAAGAAATGTTACTGCAGTCAAATACAATCACACTAACTCTAAATACACAAAGGGAGATTGATAAAGTCAACCTTGAAAAATGGGGTGAATGAAAACCCAGTGAACTGTTGTGGGTAGATACAGACAATGAGCAGCTACTAGTGGAGATCACAGTAAAACATGAAAAGAAAAATAACATAGTTGATAAAAATACTGTGCATGGAATCTTTCACTAAAGAAGAAATTTGGCAAATGTTGGAGCCTCAAAATCAGATAGCAGTTGACATCAAGTGTATTACTTCAAAATTCATAAAAAAACCAGATACAGCACAAATATTGATGAGAAATAGCTTAACCAACATGTTCTGGGAAAATATAAAGAAAAGCAAAAACAATTACCCAGCAACATTCAGAATGGGAACAACAGCAAAGATGGAAGGCTCATACAAGTCAATAGAAAAGCAGACCAGAAAAGCAGCTGAAATGTACACCTCCACCAATGATATTGATTCCAATGCTCCTACTGACAATGAGACTCAAAGATAAAAAGCAGTTAAAGCACTATGGCATGAAGAGAACACATATGTCAATACATGTGAAGAAGTGAAAAAGAAAATAAATAATGAGAGATACAAGAAATCAAAAGAAGTATTACTTAAAAACAACAAGAAGGAAAGGGTGTACATAGAATGAACTGTCATGCCATATGATCTTTATAGGGAGGGAGGAGCCATACATGCACAGATCAAGAAGTTACAAACAGAAATTGAAAGACTTCCAGCACAAATGGTGATCTTATTCTTAGGAATTAATGATATAGTCTGGGGAGAACTGTGGAGCTCCAAATACAGATACTATGATGTAATGCAACATGTCAAGATAATAAAAATGATAAAACTGGGGAAAAATAAACAAGAAGAGATAACATGGGACAATGTATGCAACAATATCAGTGCATTCTACAACAAAGCATCAGTATCAAAATCACTGAGATCAACATATGAATTTTTTTACCCAGAGACAAAAATACACCCAGATCTAGCACACAGTAGAAGAGTTGATGCCATAATGACAGTTATGATAGCCATTGAAGGATTAAGATTATATGAAAAGTATTATGACAATTTTAATCAAAAACTTAATGAGTTAAGAAGTGTGTGTATGATTTCAAAAACACTAAAAAACCCATTATTCATACAACACAAAAAGATGCTAACTACTGAAAAAGATGTCACATTGAAATTAACCAAAGAGGAACAATATCAACACATGAATTGGGAGATGCAAGAAGTGAGCAGCATCATAAAAAGAGCAGCTGAGATGGTACATTGAGAAAGAGTCGTCATTCTTAATTAACTACACTAGAGGGGGAGTGTGGCATAATTCCATGTGTGGTCAAGATGACACAAAGAGTGGGAACAATAAGACTCAACTGTAGTAATATTTAATTGTAAACACATGGATATTATACTTTGATTATTTGTACAAAATTATTAAAAGCAGTATTTGATATTAATTTGTTCAGCAGTATTTTGGCAAAAATCATAGGACAATAACATTCACACTAATTAATGCTGATGTGTGTAATTAACAGCAGATGAAGAAAAACTTGGAAAATGTTAAATTGTCAACAATGTCTAATAACAGGGACTAGCTGAGTATTTGTTTGTTTACAACTATTCAATATAAATTTGCAGTGATTGATATTATTTGTGATGAATGAATTTTATTGGATTTACTTCTTTACTTTGTCAGGTTATTTAATAGTTAAATGGAAAGCTAAACATTCAAGCACTAGAGTAATCCTATGGTGGTCCCTGAATACAATAACAGAATTCTGGAGCAGCCTGCACACTATAGCCTTTCAAAAGTGCAGTGCAGCTGGTAGCTGTAGATTTTTGCTGTACTTTTAAGTTAGGAATAGGGATTGGGATTTTTATCCATTATAGCTTCCTATCATTTGATACTCACTGATTCTTATTATTATTCCTAGATCTGAAATGCTCTACATTTGTTACATACATTTTTTTACAACTTATTTACTTGATGGTAAATTAGTGATCTACAAAATAGTTTTATTGCAGACAGCATTGATTGTTCACATGTATGAACGGCTAACATGTACTAGTATATCTGTAGGGTTATTATATGTAAGGCAAAATAACAAGCTAAAGCATCATGGTTGCATTAATTCCTTTTATTTACATAGCAATAATGACAAGGACAATCAATGTAATAAATTACTAAGGTATCACACACATATGATCACTGAGGCAATATTCCATGCACAGAGTGGACTATTGGTTTCCACTGCAACATTCAATTGGAAGCTGGAGCTGTCACCAACAAAGATGTCTTCTATTGTGCATTGATCTGAGTTTGGTCTCAACCCTGTATTTCATCCACTGCTCTCAATCTAAAATAACTGTTGTTAGTTCAAGCATTCAGGAACACTAATGCAATATTAAATTAGTTAATAAGTTAAACAACAAAGTAGGTTGAGAAAGTTCTGGGATCTGTCACACTGTATATATTGCATATGCTAAGGGAAATTTGTAAGCAACTCCTAAATTATAGTGAAATCAGTGTTGTTGAGATTCTACACTATCAGTTAGGCAGCAACAGGTGTTAAAATTGTACCACCAGTAGAACTTTTTGAAAAGTGATTATTGAGAAAATTAAATATTGAAAAAATATAGCTTTCTACCAGTTAGGCAGCAACAGGTGTTAAAATTGTACAGCCAGTACAACTTTTTGAAAACTTATTTCTTAGAAAATCAAAAAAAAATATTCTAGTAAAATTTAATTGACAATGACAGATGATCTGTCAGAAATTTAAACAGATGTAGCCTTAGAGCAATGCATTTAGCAGAGTAAAGTCCTCTTGTCTAAAACACTTTAAATAAAATATACATTTCAGTACAGTGAAAGGAGATCATTAAAATTGTATTGACCATTGTCTATTTAATACTAAATATAGCTGCAATTCTTTTGAAGACTCTTTAATCACTATCTAAAATATAACTTTGATAAAAGACACCATTTTGAAAATTTAAGAGAATTTTAAAATAACAATCTGATTGGATAACTGGCTTATGGCATACACAGTTTTGAAAACTCAAGGAATTTTAAAATAACAATCTTATTGGATAAACTGGTTTATGGCATATACTATTATAAAAATTTACAATATTAATTGAATAACATTTTGACTAATATCATACACTATTTTTTAAATTATGATTAAAATATTAACATCAAATAGTGCATGCATAGGTAATATAAAGAATTTAACAGTTACCTGTCTGTGAATAATAATGGATAATTTCCTTCATGTTAAGTTTAAAAAAACTCAGCAGTAATATTGATGCTACAATTTCACTATGTTGCATAGTTAGATTGTGAAATTGTATTAGGAAGTTGATATGTGATCTAGAGTGTGAAATATGCTCTTTTAATTTTACATACCAATGTCTTTTATTAGATAGCCACTTAAATTGTTGAAGCACATGTCCTTTATATGAAGAAATAACTAATAACTTCTGTTGTGAAGAAATGTTACCTTTTTCTAACTTAATGAAAGTTTCAACACACTGCTGTATATTGTTTGTTTTCAAAACAATATCTCCAAAATTTCTTTGATACAGATTTTCTTTAGAACTACATAACATCTTGGAGATTGGGTCTTTAGGTTGAATTTAATGAGAATGAGGCTTGTAATACTGTAGCATCATCCAATTAATATTTAAAAAGCTGCAAATGTTGAGCAAAGTCGAGAATAAAATTAAAGAAATGACAATTAAAAATATTGTATTTAGATCAATTAGACTAATTTAGATTTATTTGTATTATGCAACTAAGAAACAATATATGTCAAAAATAAGAGATTAATATTGGTCAATAATAATACTTTTTGGCAAAACGAGGGGGTGAAGTTGATTCCATTATTTTTAGCCACCATCTTGGCAGAAGTTTAAATTTGAAATCAACAGGTACTTTTCTGGATTTACTATAAATAGGAATTAAACATTGTAAGCAATTGATAAAGAATTTTATTTGGAATTCTTATTTTGTTCTACTATAATGGTTTGATTATTTAATATGATGTTGAGCTAATCGAGTGGTGTTTAGTAGTGGTCTGGATCCATCACAGAGAATGATTCAAGGGTCTTTGTACCAGATCACAAAAGTGCACATAAGTTAGGTGTAGGAGTTTTTCTCTTGATTAGTTGACTAGAAATCATTGAATACATGTATTAAAATAATTAACTTTGAACAAACGGTTGGATAACCAAAACCTAGGGAATATATTAATAATATTTTAGATCCAAATTAGTGACCCATAAATGACTGATAAAGTGACTGAGCATGTATCAAATTATAAATGTAGGTTAGGAAGCTGCTTGATATTAATACATTTATTAAAGCCAGTATATTTCGGTAATGGCTACAAGTAACATTAAGTAAGCAGCTAGTAACAAGTCAGGTTGCAAACAGATAGAACACTTTTACAAAATAGAGTTAAGTCAAATTTTGTCATGTCTTGAGTATTCACTGAGCTAGGATAGGGTACACATAAAATGTATCAATGAACTGAGAGGTGGAACATTGAAAGACTGGTGAAACTGGATGTGGAGATCAGCTTCAGGCAGATGCCCACTATTGATCATTGAAGAAATTGCTGCATGGCTTCATCACCTAAATAGTGAACAGTTGTATCTAGTTACATTGTGTTAATAGAAACAAAAGCTAAAGCAGTCTCTGGTTAAGTAAATCCCTACCCACAAAACTATGACTAGTGTTATGCAGTAACAAAAGACAAACAGTAATAATGCCTGGTAGAGGATGTTACATGGTGACCATGACAGCCAAGAATAGCAACTGTTAAAAGAAACATTCAGTGAAACCACCCACATACTATGACAGACTCTATAAATAAAAGTGGAAGTAAACAACAGACAGCTACATGAAAGATAAGCTAGTCAACAGAGAGAATTACCCAAAACCAAACCCAAGCACCTTAACAGGATCCTGGAATCATGATCAAAAAGGAAGACCACTACAAACCAGAAAGAAAATATGACAAAAGGTAAGAAAGGCAGCACAAAGAAGACTGCAACCAAAACAGTAACCCCCAGAACAATATGATCATCACCATACTTTGGTGAAAATTCAGCCTCTGGCATGGAATTACAACCTCTTAATTCACCCTCAGAGGTGAACCCCCCCAGATACAAACCCACTAGACATAATGGATATGCTGAGAAAGAGCCAGGAAAATGAAGCACTACAAAAACACAAAATAGAACAATTAACCATCAAATTTAAAGAGATGGAAAGACAAAACAAAACCATATTGAGGGAAATCAGATTAAACATGGAGATGTGGCTAGATGAGCAAAGCGAGTTATTTCAAAATGAGATTAAACTCCTTCCATACCAATTATCAGAGTCCAACGAAAGATTCTTAGAACAGAATCAACAATGGCAGAAAAGAAATCAGGAACTGGAAAGGACAAACAGACAGCTAATAGAGGATAATGACCTACAAGCAGGAGAACTGGAGCAATTGGAAAACAAACTAAGACTATTACAGTTGACAGAAGAAGAAAACAGAAGCAATATGTGAACCCATGAAATAGAATTCAACTCAAGGAAAGAGAGCAAGTTACAAGCATCACACATACTGGCTCCCAAAGAAGTGACATACAAGGAATCTTATGAAGACTCAGATGCTGAAAAACAAAAAATTATTAACAAGGTAACAAAGGCAGTGACAAGTCAACTACAGGAGGAAGACACAGTATAAAAATCACAAGAAACCCAAATATGAAAGTTTGATTTTACCACAACTGACAACTAATGATACTATACCGTGCAAGGCAACACTACCCAAATTCAATGGAAGGGTAGATGGCTACAACCCAACTTTTGCTGAATGGTTACAAATGTTTGAATTAACAATGGTGGAGCACAAAGTGAGCCAGCAGGCAGCAGCAGCAATACTCCCTTTATATTTAACAGGTGCAGCCTCTCAGCACTATCTGCTCTTAGATGCAGAAATAAAAAGGGATTACAAATTACTGATTGGAGATTGCATAAACTATTATGAAAATGAAAGTTTTAAAAACCAGTACCAAATTATCCTAAATGTGATGAAAATGAAGAAAACCAATGATATTTGAAACTATATTCAACAAGTTGAATGATTGCTTATGCTGAGTTCAAGAGAAAATAGATATTCTAATTATGATCTGTTCTCACACATCTGCAAAGGAATGCCTAAAATCATTAGGACACAGTTTGAGATCAAATGTGATGTAGATGACAAACTTGAAAGAATGATTAGAAAGGCAGTCAACATACAAGCAACCATTGAAAATAACGCACGAATATATGAAAAGGCTGCATGGCACAGAGATGGGCCTACATGGAGGAATAACCTCAAACCACGCATCCCAAATAAAACCTATAATGAAACAAAACCAGAAAAAATCATAAAAGTAAAAGGAAAAGATGGAAAAACCAGAAAGGTGAAAGAGAAAGACGTCAACTGTTATGGCTGTGGACAAAAAGGCCACAAAAAACCAGATTGCCCAAAGCAAATAAATGTAATCTGAGACAAAGAAGCATACTATGATGAGGAAGATGTACTGCAAACAGAGGACAAAATGGACAAAGTCTTGCCAACCAATGAGGAGTTGGAAAACTAGGTAGAGCTCTGACTCTTAAAAACCATGCATTGATAATTATCCTGACGAATCTTGATACAATAAATACAATAATGATAGCAATCAATGGATTAATGACTAAAGCAACAATTAGACACTGGAGCAGCAACGTCAATAATTACTGATGGATGTGTTACAAAGCTAGGGTTTAAATGGGAAGAGCTGAACAGCTGCAATACAAGACTAATTCATGCATCAGGAGAATATATCAATACAAAAGGAATGATAAATGCAGTACAAATGAGGATCACTAACACAACATTCAAACAGTCTCTGGTAGTGGTGGACACATAACAATCTGTTACTGTACAAAGTCATCCTAGGTGATGAATTTTTGATGAAAAATGGATGTGTCATCATTTATGCTGACAGAACCATAAAGGTGAGAGAGGAAGAAATGGAGATTGAAGAAGAGCAAGGAAAGCAAAAAATGATTACATTCAAATTACAGGAAGACATCCACTTACAGCCACACCAATGGAAGATGCACACAATGGAGGATGCAATAATGGCTGATATAATGCTATATGACAACAAAGGCATCAACACCAAATGAGTATTGATGCCATCTAGCATCTGCACAGTCAAGCATGGGAAGGGAAGAATACCAATCCTCAATGCTATGAATCAGAATGTCAATCTAAAGAAATCACAAATAAGAATATATGGGAAGTACATCAAATCAAATATCAGACTCATCTGGAAGGCAATTGGAGACAACAATGGAGCAAGTAATTTGCATGGTCAATTCAAGGACTTGCAAATGAAAACAGATAGTACTCCACATGGTTGACTCAAGGGTGAGTGCATGAACACCATCAAAGTCTCAAGTACTCCCAAAGGCTGACTCAAGGGCATAGGGATGAAAGCAGAAGAGCAAGACATATACAGAACACTGGAAATAAACATCAAAGACTACCCACACTTGGAGGAACAGGAGATCACGCAATTAAGGAAATTGTTGGAGAAACACAAACATATATTCAACTACAGAGAAATAAGTGTGGGACAAGCAGTAGGCAAAAAACATAGAATAGTTACAACAACAGACAAACCAATTAAGCTACCAGTCAGAAGGGTACCCAGTCAGAAGGGTACCTGAGCAGATGAAGGATGAATACAATCACATATTGGAGGAACTAATTGACAACAAAATCATTTGCCCAAGCAAGAGCCCATATTCAGCACCAACTATATTCATGAAGCAGGGAGACAAGTATTGCCTATTGTAGCATCATCCAAAAAAGCAACTAAAGCTGAATAACGTCGAATGATTATTAATTGAAATTAATTGTAAAAATTTAGTTAATGAACTTTAGTTATTTTTTAAAATGCAACTAAGATTTAATATTGTTCAAAATAAGAAAACTTGTTAGCCGATCAAGAAATAATTGACAAATTAAATTGAGCAAACTAATGCTTATGTATGAACAGCCATATTGGCAGACGAATCATTTGAAATTTAAAATCGGCAGGTACTTTTGTAGAAATTTTATAAATAGCTTTGATTCAACCATAATTTTGATGAACAATAAATTCTTCGGAGTTTATTTAATTTTCATTTCTACTTTATCTGGTTTGATTATTTAGTAAAATGTACAGCTAGGCGAGTTGTGTCTAGTAGTGGCTGAAGT
>CABFPE010000123.1:548798-566581 GCA_900660155.1 Hofstenia miamia | reverse complement strand
CTACATGGAACAATTTTTACAAGATTGTGTCAAATTTAGAATGAGACTTGGGCCAACATGGGTGAAATGAAAAAAGGGTAAATACGCCCCTTTCAATTTTTCAGTTTAAAGTTAAGAGGCTACACTGTATTTCTCATAATGTGCAATATTGTAACTTAGTTGCATAATACAAATGAATAAGATATTTAACTAAATTTTTACAATCACTTTTGATCATATTTAATCACTACTAATCTTTCAATGCTATTCCCTTTTAGTTTGCAGCTTATTCCTTTGGTTGATGCTACAATAGTGTCACGATGGATTGAATACTTGAATGAGTTCACATTCACAATTGAGCATAGGAAAGGCACCCTACATAATAACAAAGACTTCTGGACATCACTACCAGAATATCAGAGAGATGCAGTAAAAATAGATGGAGAGAAAAAACAGTTTCAATTTTTGCCACACACTGAATATGAAGGATTGCCAGAAATAAACATGGACAAAAAAGGTCAAGCTGTACTACCAATACTAATGAGGGAGGAAATATCTGAAAAAGAAATAGTAGATAAACAGAGAGACAACATAATCCTCAGTGAAATCATAAAGAAGACAGAAGAACCTTGGACAACACTATCAAAACTAATGGCAGGATACTATGAATGCCATAAATGGAAGATAAACCAAAATATATTGCTATATGTTGAAGCCAGCAACAACCAGATTGCAATACTAGACTATTTTAAAAGAGAATTGATAAGGAAGATACATAAAAAGGGACACCTGGGAATCACACAGACAGAAAAAACCTTCAATGCAAGGTTTATAACAACAGCCATGAGGAAGGTTATAGAAGATATCATCAATAAGTGCACCACATGCCTTCTACACAACAAAAAACACTTTCTAACACAAAGGGCACCATTGGAGAAGATTATCACAACACAACCAAATGAAATAGTCCACATAGATCTGGAAATGTTGTCAAAGGATGCAGAAGGCTATCAATATCTACTGGTGATGGTAGACAATTTTACAAAATATGCAAGGATGGTCCCAATGAAGAACACCACAGCAGAAGCTACAATGGAACTAGTATTTAAAGAATGGAAACAATCATAATGGAAAAGGGGCCCAATTTGAGAGGGGACTTTTCCAAGAGATGGCACAACTCCTGGAGATTCCAAGGGAGCAAATGACAGCATACCATCCACAAGCTGATGGAGCAGTGGAGCAACTTAATTGAACACTAATCAAGTTAATCAGAGTGGCAACATCAAGAATAGGGGGAAACAGATGGAGAGAAGTCATCAAGATGATTGAGTACTATTACAATACGTCAGTACATGCAATGACAGGAATCTCACCATTCAAGGCAATGTTCAGAAGAGAAGCAGCGACCCCACTATCAATGCAATTGTGACATAATCTATCAAGACTATCATGATTGGTCAGGATGAGAGGAAAAGAATGAAGAAACAAAGACTAAAATTATTATTGATTATAATGATTAATTGTAAATCATGATAGGATTGATTATTCAGTTTGTAAAATGTTTTGTGCAGTTAATACTTAAAATTATACTCGACGGTATTTGACAAAACAAAAGATGGTCAAACAGCATAGTCAAATTAAAGCTGACGTTGCGTAAAATTAACAGAAATATTAAAGCGAGGGAAAACTGTCAACAAGAAAGAATAGCAGGTACTTGTTGAGTGTTTAATTGTTTATCAAAAAGTGCTATAAATATAATGCATTGGATGTAATAATTGATGAGCAAATCTACTTTGGATTAGTTTTCTATTGTCAGGTCATTTTGTATATTTAAATGGAAAGCTAAACGTATACAANCAACATAATCCTCAGTGAAATCATAAAGAAGATAGAAGAACCTTGGACAACATTAACAAAACTAACAGCAGGATACTATGAATGCAATAAATGGAAGATAAACTGAAATGGATTGCTATATGTTGAAGCCAGCAACAACCGGATTGCAATACCAGACTATTTTAAAAGAGAATTTATAAGGAAGATACACAAAAAAGACACCTGGGAATCACACAGACAGAAAAAACCTTCAATGCAAGGTTCATAGCAAAAGCTGTGAGGAAGGTTATCAAAGATACCATCAACAAGTGCACCACATGCTCAACAAACAACACTTTCCAATGCAAAGGGCACCACTGGAGAAGATTATCACAACACAACCAAAGGAAATAGTCCACATAGATCTGAAAATTTTGTTGAAGAATGCAGAAGGCTATCAATATCTACTAGTGATGGTAGACAATTTTACAAAATATGCAAGGATGATCCCAATGAAGAACACCACTGCAGAAACCACAGCAGAACTAGTATTTAAAGAATGGATCCTACGACTTGGGCTGATGGAAACAATCATAACGGATAAGGGGCCCCAATTTGAGAGTGGACTTTTCCAAGAGATGGTAAAACTCCTGGAGATTGCAAGTGAATGAACGACAGCATACCATCCACAAGCCAATGGAGCAGTGGAGTGACTTAATCAAACACTAATCAAGTTAATCAGAGTGGCAACATCAAGAATAGGGGGAGACAAATGGAGAGAAATAGTTTAAAAATGAACAAAAGGGAAGACTTACGCAATTATATGTCACAAGTTGAAAGACTGTTAAAACTTAGTTCGAGAGAAAGTACGTATTCCAAATATGACCTGTTCTCCCACATACTATAGTGGAAAATTGGATAATGAATACGTGAAACAACTGAAGAACCAGATCACAGGAATCCAAAAAACAATGTGCCACAACATAAAAAAATCAGCAGTGAGACAGCAGCATAATTATAATAAAAAAATTTATGGTCATGCACATAAAATAGGAGACAAGGTATATGCATTCACACTGATCAAACTCACAGACACAAACCAAGTCCGGAAGTTGAAAACAGTATTGTCTGGCCCTCACACAATAACACAAAAACTACCAAATAATGAATATATGCTAGACAATAATAGACTGTTACATTTTCAAAACTTGAAGAGAGCAACAGCAGACATTGAAGAGACGAAGATAGACAAGAAAACCGAATTCAAAATATGCTGAATTAATGGCAATGAAATTATATATGATATGTATGATTTAGATAGTGTACACAAAGAAGGATTTGATGATGAATTCAAGTGGACGTCGTAGATGATAGAACAAGAGAAAGAGTGCTGCCCCAAAGGACAGCAAGAAATAAACCTATAGATGACCCTGAAATATGGGATTTAAATTTATTAACTGAATTTAGGAATCTAGAAGAGAATGATGCACCCACTGCTGAAAAAGAGGGTGCGCAGGAATCAACAGCCAGAGGAGTTCTCGACCAAAAACAGGAGAAGGAGAGTTTGAAGGAGTTCTCAAACCAGATGTTGACTCAAGGGCAGAAGGGACGAGAATGAGGAACCAACAAATAGACGACGTAGAGTGAGAAGGCGTCCTAGTAGTCCCCAAGGCTGTTTCAAGGGCAGGGAGACCAACGGACAAAGAGCCTCTCCCACCAGGGATCTGCACCACCGATTCAAGGGCACACAGAAAACTGGAGCACAGCAGCACAACTTTCCTTCCAAGAGTCCATGACACTGATTCAAGGGCGGTGAGACACTAGGAGTTCCAGAGGAAGGTGTAAGTGGTGGAAGAACCATGGAGATACAAAAGTGATTCAAGGCTGACGTTATCCCCAATGGAACTACAACTGGTCAAGTGCCTATAGGAGTAACTGTGAACTGATGCAAGGGTGAATCAGTAAATACTATCAGCACAGATTCACAGCCCATGGATTGTGAACTGAGCACCAGCAGATTACCATTACAGATGACCCAGCTACACACCTCCTCAGATACTACCTCGGAGACAATGGTATGATCAAAAGAAAGAGAAAAATGCATGTCTAAAATCAATGGAGAAACGTTACACCCATACTTCATAGGAACATCAAAAATGCGTTACAATGCATTCATGAAACTATCCCTGGAAATAAAGTCTCACATAAGAAAGGTCGTGAAACTCAAACAGTAGTAGATATCGCTTGTCCAAGGCATGACACATTTCTTGGCAGTGGTTGTTGTACAGATTCTTCTTCAACAGATTCTTCATGTTGCTGCTGTATGTGTACCTCCACTGGACGTCTGGGGCATGGGAGCAAAGCATAGTTTTGACATATCAAACCACTACTGTTCAAAACCAAATCGTATTCTGAAATGAATTGTGGTCTAATTGCGTGGGCCATTAGGATAGTTTTCTTTTTCTCACAGTAGTGGCGGGNGTGGAAATTCACATTTCTTTGTTCCCTTGTTCAATGTCAGTATTGCAACAAAATTGCCGGTTAATTAAAATCTGACAACACCAGACAACCAGCAGACCAACAAAGGTGTAAAGCAAACAGCGTACATCAAACACAAAACAATGAAAGTCACCCTGCGTAATTTATGTCAACTGGCCAGATTGTGCAGTACTGGACATCATACATAATAGATGTAATACTGGTGCATGCAGCTATATAATTTATATGCCATGCATATGCATGTAGTATAACTCCTGGTTAGTGCCAATCTATGAAAATACAAAGTTGTGTATGTTCTGCCATTTTGGTTTGTTGACTTATGTGCCCAACCACATCATGCACATTGCATTGTATATGAGGTAGGTGTATAGACAGCGTCCCCTCTTTAGAAATTTTATTTTGAGGTGGAGGGACGCCGTCCTCCCGCGTCCCCCTCCACTACAGCCCTGGTCTTCATATATTTTAATTTTTGGTCTCATGACAGGGTTGAAGCACTTAAAGTTTTCTATTCGCATTTGAAAAAAATATAAATATATTTTAAGGCCATGTTTATTTATTGTTAGAATACTTTTTATATTCGGATCTGTTTCGGATCAAAAACTAAAATTCATTTAAACATTCAGATAGGTCGGATCCGGATCAGATCCTAAAATTCTGGATCAAATTCCATATCTGGTATGCCTCAAGGACAATACAGAGAGATTCAAATTGTTAGTATATTTTGAGTAAGTGCAAAGATAAAAATAAGAACACGTATTTCCATCATGTATGCGTATGNTTGATCGCAAGAGAATCTGGAGTGCAAAATTTACCCCAAGTTAACAACATTTTTTGTTGCAATTCAATTAGTTTTTCAAAATCTGAATAAGGTCTGTTGTGAAGGGCAATCGCATATGCTGCATGAAGGGACTTTTCTGTTGTGGAGCTATGTGCTGATTGCGAGCTTACAATGACGCTCTCGATTTGCCCTTTTGCTTGAGATTTGCGTACCTTAATGGGACTGGGAGTGAAAAGGTTTGTAAATTTTATTTCAGAGCTGATCCTAGTCATTACTTGCTATAGACCCCTGCACCCACTAACCACTTAGTCAACTCCAATCGTTTTGAATGCGTGGGAATCTCTGCAAGTCGAACATCCAATTGACGTGTTGTTGAAATACTTCCATGGGTATGTTGAGATGAAATAGTAAGCCTGTGATTTGTTCCAACAGTCTGGGCCAGTACATACAGTAGTAGATGTCGATTGTTGTTGTACAGATTCTTCTTCAACAGATACTTCATGTTGCTGCTGTATGTGTACCTCCACTGGACGTCTGGGGCATGAGAGCAAAGCATAGTTTTGATTGTTTTAGTGGTAGCAGCGACATATCAAACCACTACTGTTCAAAACCAAATCGTCTTCTGAAATGAATTGTGGTGTAATTGCGTGGGTCATTATGATAGTTTTCTTTTTCTTACAGTAGTGGCGCCGGGAACGTGGAAATTCACATTTCTTTGTTCCCTTGTTCCATGTCAGTATTGCAACAAAATTGAAGTTAATTAAAATCTGAAAACACCAGACAGCCAGACCAACAAAGGTGTAAACAAAACAAACATGAAACAATGAAAGTTGCCCTGCGCATTTTATGTCAAGTGGCCAGATTGTGTTGTACTGGACATCATACATAATACATGTAATACTGGTGCATGCAACTATATAATTTACATGCCATGCATATGAATGTAGTATAACTCCTGGTTAGTGACAGTCTATGAAAATACAAAGTTGTGTATGTTCTGCCATTTGGGTTTGTTGACTTATGTGCCCGACCACGTCATGCACATTGCATTGTATATGGGGTAGGTCTATAGAAAGCGTCCCCTCTTTAGAAATTTTATTTTGAGGTGGAGGGACGCCGTCCTCCCGCGTCCCACCTCCACTACAGCCCTGGTCTTCATATATTTTAATTTTTGGTCTCATGACAGGGTTGAAGCACTTAAAGTTTTCTATTCGCATTTGAAAAAAATATAAATATATTTTAAGGCCATGTTTATTTATTGTTAGAATACTTTTTATATTCGGATCTGTTTCGGATCAAAAACTAAAATTCATTTAAACATTCAGATAGGTCGGATCCGGATCAGATCCTAAAATTCTGGATCAAATTCCATATCTGGTATGCCTCAAGGACAATACAGAGAGATTCAAATTGTTAGTATATTTTGAGTAAGTGCAAAGATAAAAATAAGAACACGTATTTCCATCATGTATGCGTATGGCAAGAAAGCAAAACACAATGTCAGTTTCCTCAAATAAATTCATTGTTATATTTATATTCCAGAAAACCGCTCGTCTCAACCTCAAAATTTCCGTCAACAACACACTCATCTCAAGCCTTGTTTATCTGTAAAATCTATCAAGCCCGGAACTACCTCTCTCATCATTGGAATCAGTATCTTGAAGTATGTCCATTCTCACAATCTTTTTTCACATCAAACAACAACAATTCCTCATATCCTGGTCTCAACTCTCATCAACTCTCTCAGAAGATCCAGAATTATCCTACAACGCACATCAACTCCGTCTTCATAATACAGGCCTCATTGATGCACTCAAATCTACCGACATCAAATAATTTCAACAGAACATCAATCTTCTTGTATCCTTAATCCATCGAAAATTTACTCCGCGGTTAATCTATTTCCTAGAAATTACTCCAGTCTGTAAACATTCCGCTGTACAGAAGAATCATGTCATCACTAGATTTAATGAAACCTTATCACATCTCTCTACAATAAATTCAATATTATTCCAGTCTTCAAAAGCTTTTTGAATTCACCAGGAAGTATCAACTCCAACCTCTTCACCCGTGATGGAATCCACTTATCTCATCAAGGAATTGCTCATATCACTTTCGTCATAAAAGGATTCTTCCAACCTCACCTAATTTCTCACTCTTCATTTCGAACTCCTAATGTCACCTATCTAAAAGCTGCCAATTCTTTAAGTCGTCGAACTCTTCTTCCGACGCCTTTTTCATATACAGAAAAAAGGTAAATTTTATTATATATTTAGTTATCTATGTAATATTACAAAATGTACATCTATATTATATAAATCTACATCCACATGTTTCAAAACATCTCCATTTAACATATTATGCACATACAATTAAATTCAGCACCCTCCTTCTTAATCACCTCAATAACTATTTTTATTCCATAAGATTACTTCTTTCAGGAGATATTAAACTTAACCTCAGGACCAATTCTAGAAGAATTGCAAATAGAAAATAAACTTAAAGACTACTGCAATAACTATAAATTTGTTTATCTCAAGGCTAGAAGCCTCAATTCAAACAGAAATGATTTTCTAAACTAAATAAGATAGAACAAAACGCAATATTCCTTTTTACGGAAATTGGTTACAGCATAACACTGATCCTAATTTGTATTATGACATTTTCATAAAAAACCGATTAGGTAAAGGTGGCGGGGTCATGATTTTAGCTCCCAAATATTTAAAACCGATACGTAAATTAGAATATGAGTGAAAACGCGATATATTTGAATCACTCTGGGTAGAAATTACATCATTTGAAAATAAATGCCAAAAAGAACTGATTAATATTACATGCAATCCCAATAAGAATTATCATATTGACTATTTAAAATTTAAAGCAAATGAAATGTCCGAAATAAGTGATCTCTACTATTCTATAAATATATTTGGTGTCTTTAATATACATTATTTTAATAATCTTGAAAAAAATCGTTAAAAGAATTATGCGCAACATACGATTTTCATTGTGTAAATACTGACTCTTCTACTCGACATAACAATTTAATTGATTACTTCCTAATAAATTCCGACTTAGTTTTTAAATCCTTCATTATTGAATCATTCAGTGACTATGCTCTTTGCACATATATAAGTAATATAACTACCAAAGTCAATAAATTTAAAATAATGTATGCAAGAGATTATCTAAATTATTCAGACGAAATAATGGAAACACTTTTGAAAAGCATATCATTCAATTATATATACACATTAAAATCTGGATCTTGCATGATTAATTATTTCAAAGAAATGTGCAATACAGTTAATAAAACGGCATCAATTAACTACCGCAAAGTAAAATTAAAACCGCCCAAGTTTGCTTTATCAAATGCCGATGATAGCGACATACATGAACTAGTAAGTATTAAAAGAAAATTGTTTGATCTCGCTCAAACTGAACCGACGACAACTAATTGGACTAATTACGAAAAATCAAAGAGGATTATTAAACAATTAGGAAATAAAAAATCTGCCTTAAAACAAAAAATGGCGATATATTCATAAAATTTTGGGAAAAAGTAAAGGAATTTCAACGGATATTAATGAATTAAATTTTGATAACCAAACTACAACAGAAAAAACAAGAATAATAGACCACCTAAATACAACATTTAAAGAACTTGGCAATTTCAATTTTCCCCAATATAAGAGAAATGAAAATATTAATAAATTCCCAGGAAAAACACTTTTCTTTTAGACTCATAAATGCAAATGAACTAGAAACCATAATAAAAACTTTAAACACAAATAAATCAACGTCATCCTATAATCTTCCAATCTTTATTATTAAACGTCATTTTCATATCTTTAGTGAACATCTACTATTTGCATTTAACCAATGCATTATTGATAATGAATTCCCGGATATATTTAAGAAATCTGACATAAGCCCTATATATAAAAAAAGGCAAACCTCTAAATGCACAAAATTTAAGCCCATTTGCATTGGCCATCGCTTTAGTAATCTATTTGAAAAATTATTAAATAATCAAATAAATGCATATTTGATATCTGAAAATATTCTATAAAACAAAAAATTTGGTTTTCGTAATGGTTATAGCACTCAAGATGCAATTTTATCAATATCAGAANCTACAACAGAAAAAACAAGAATAATAGACCACCTAAATACAACATTTAAAGAACTTGGCAATTTCAATTTTCCCCAATATAAGAGAAATGAAAATATTAATAAATTCCCAGGAAAAACACTTTTCTTTTAGACTCATAAATGCAAATGAACTAGAAACCATAATAAAAACTTTAAACACAAATAAATCAACGTCATCCTATAATCTTCCAATCTTTATTATTAAACGTCATTTTCATATCTTTAGTGAACATCTACTATTTGCATTTAACCAATGCATTATTGATAATGAATTCCCGGATATATTTAAGAAATCTGACATAAGCCCTATATATAAAAAAAGGCAAACCTCTAAATGCACAAAATTTAAGCCCATTTGCATTGGCCATCGCTTTAGTAATCTATTTGAAAAATTATTAAATAATCAAATAAATGCATATTTGATATCTGAAAATATTCTATAAAACAAAAAATTTGGTTTTCGTAATGGTTATAGCACTCAAGATGCAATTTTATCAATATCAGAACAAATAAAATCTAATTTAACCCTAAACAAATGTAGTTGTGTTGCACTCCTTGATTTGAGCAAAGCTTTTAACTCAATGAATTTTGAAATATTAAGGGACAAATTAATATATTATAACTTGGATAACAAATCTGTTAACTTAATAATGACTTTCCTTAAAAATCAACAGCAAAGAGTTATACTTAATGGTAAAAAATTAAAATGTAATATAATGGACCATGGGGTTCCACAGGGCACAGTTCTCGGACCCATTCTATTTGCATTATATGATTATACAATAACTCAACAGTAAAATTTACCAATATGCAGATGATACCCGTCTTATAAGTACTGATATAAATGCCTTTAATGCAACTAAAAATCTTCAATATGAGATCGATAATTTAACAAAATATTTCTCAAATAATAAATTGAAAGTAAATATTGAAAAAACACAATTTATAATATTCTCTCCTAAGACAAACAGAAATCTCAAAAAACATAGAACTTAAATTAAATAATGTACCAATAAGGCAGAGCGAATCTATTAACAATTTAGGTGTTGAAATTGACAATGACTTTAATTTCGAACAATTCTTCATTGCTTCTGGAGTTAGGTACCTCTATCATCTCAGAAATATTTCAAATACGTAAAACCAGCAATTAATAAATGCACTCTGCCCTTCACATTTTCAATATTGCTTATTCCTCTTTACAAATATTAAATCAAAACATCGCATCCGTCTGTCTAAAACCTTTAATTGGTCCCTTAAAATACTCAATTTTGCACAAAAACTTGACAATGCATTCGACTACCGATTAAAATACAAAATACTATCTCCTTATTATAAAATTCAAATGCATATGTTATCAATATTATTTAAATTCAAATTTGGTCAAGCCGCAATTTCGTTTTTAAAACAGTATATAAAATTAAATGAACGTTCTCAAACATTTAGTTTTCACCACACAGCAACTAAATTATGGAATAACTTAAATAGAGAAATTAAATTTGAAAAAAATTTCAAAAATTCAGAAAGAAATTGCGAACATTCCTCTTTAATAGACAATGCCTACTTAGCGACAATAATACACTACATTCATTTGAAAATTTTGTATAAAATGCACACACACACACATTTTAATATTATATATATTTATTATATTTGTAAATAGATTTTTGTAGTTTTGTAGTTTATAGTTTTTGTACCTTTTTCTTGTAGCAATAAATTGCTTTGAATCTTTACGAACGGGAAGTTTGTCAAAACAATAACGCATTTAAAAAAAATATTCAGAATATTTACTCTTTGAAACGAGCTGCTCTTGAAAAAGCAAATGATTAGAAAAATGTAGATCACTATGTCTTGGTTCATAAAGCAAAACAGAATCAAACGGATTTAGATAGTAACGTGAAATTATTTCTCAACACATCAATAAGTATATGGAATAATTTTCCTAAATCTATAAAGCAAATTAATAAATTAATTGTAAAAAAAACTAAAGTAAAAAATACTTGTCATTCTACAGGGGAAAAACTTGAATTCAATCCAAATGGCAATGTCTCAAATTTCATAATGCTGATTAATCAATAGACCGTATCTAGATTCGCCATATTCCTAACTCAATATAGTAACCGTAATAGCTTTTTTAAATATTAATTTTTGTATTTGCTATTTCCAGTGGTATCTTTTTGTGAAAGCAACTCTAAATATAGATTACTTTCTTTCGTTCGAGAAATTTAGACTTAAGCACAATTGAATTTATATTGATCAATTAACCAAATTATTGTAGTCAGATAAGACATAGCGCATAATAAGTGATCTTTGTTAAAGCAAATAAGATACGCTTTTTAAAACAAATTAATTGAATATGTACTATTTACAAGAAACTAATATAAATACATATTATTTAAAATATAGTAAAATAATATTTACTTTTTAAGAACAATATATATGTTTCTTTTTAGTTGTGCTTATTATTGATTGATAGCTAAGTAAATTCCCTAATAAATACGTTTGGAAAAGTTGGCAAATATTTGGATAAAAATGCATAATTTTTGTAAATTGCAATATTCCAAATATTTGGTAAATATTTGCTAACTAATTGCCATATTAACCAAATTTGTGCAATTTGTACATCAATTAATTAACGGTATATTTGAATAAATAAACGTTTATGTAATGTATAATAGACTATTTCAAACATTTTGTAACCATTGTAACGAAAATTTTAACTTTTCATTGACTACTATTATAAACAGTTAAAATATTTATATATCTAAGAATACTTTATGCAAAATTTCAATGCACAATTAGCACTAGTTATAGCCTAGCATTATCAATTCTGTTTTTTTACTTTTTCTGTTCATACATTAAATAGTTTTTAAACCTAACATGATTATAAATGCTTAAATTATATTTTATTGTTGGTAATAATTTTGAGCACATTGTTATGGAATAAAAACAAGCTTAATTGGTATAATTGCCAATGTTGCATTAATTAGAAATTACAATGGTTACTTAAATGTCAATGCAGTATATATATATATATATATAAATATATATATGTGTAAAGATCTAATGTTAGAAACCTTGCGAATTTCCTAAAATTTACCAACTGAGCTGATAGTTCGGAATAATCGAAGGACATGTGGTGCCAAGTAGGAGGCACAGTTTACAGAGAAATGAGCCAGGTAAGCAATTGGCATAGAGGACGAAACTAGTTCAAAAACCTCATCACGATTTGCACTTAAATCGCTATAGATAGACGGTTCAAGACATATTCGATTTGACGAGTTCACACTTGGCAAAATCAGAGATGAACTAGTCGTTAAAGATGTTTGCTATATTAATATCAGCACTGGAGGAAAGATCACCTAAAGACATTGACTTTGGGATTTATTTGAAAAATCCCGTGAAACTTTGTAACAACAGTTTACATTAGAGCATTTTGCAAAGTTTTCAATGAAACAAACTTTATTAAGGTAAACGAAATTGAACATTACATTAACAATAGAATTTCATGGCCAGTAATTTGACTGACTAGGTGAACACAGCAATTTCTGGTTTTTGCAAATAATATATTATTACAAAAGTGTACATACTGTGTGAAGTGATATAGCAGGGAAGGAAACATCTTTCAGGCGCTTACGAGGTACATGCCCTGAGATTATATTAAACAAACAATGATACCAATAAGTACTAACATCAGTACCACCAGGAATATCGAAAGAACAAAAGAGCGATCCAGAGCTTCCCTTAAGCAAGAAGGATTTGCCTGAAAAAAACAGATTCAACTAGAGAACCATGATTTTCGAAAAACGGCAGCTCAAAATCGAAAGCACTGAAAGGCAGCTTTAACCTTATGCAATTATTGCGTGATCTAAAAAACTTCTATCTCTTCAGAATAACGTCGGAGATTGTCAGTACCAGCGCAAACAAGATAAAGACTGCTGCATTAGAATGAAGAGCAAGATTAATACTTTGACGATCTATAAAGAACAGAAAGTTGAAAATTGCCGCACAGGTGAAATTGACATCCAAATCAATACAACGTGAATAATAAATAATCTTTGAATTAAACATCCACCATGTTCACAAGACGCATATCTTTTGCAACTCGTTAATTCAACAAAATATGAAACAGGAAATCAATATTCACTAAAGGTTTCGTCTAATCAAATATCATTCGCACAGACATTACAGCTGTAAAACTGCAAAATTAAGAAAGAAGATTTAATTGACAAATAATACTTAACAGGCTATGAAAGTTTGTATATCTTACAGGAAGATTGTGAAAATATGATATTCGTGAAATGTCTAATGTTTCAGTGAGTTTATGAAATTGCTTTTTCACTTAGGGACATCATAGAACCACAAAATTTGGCGTATGGAATTGGGATTGGAGTTAGGGTTATTGCAATGGTTTTTTTAATGAATACATGCAATAGATATTTTAGAGTTTTTGTCAATATAGTAAGTTGAAGAAAAATGTCAGAAATCCATTGAAATTCAGAATTTCACAATTTCACTGAAGCGTATAAATAACACAAGAAGAGGAGAAAGTAGTATCAAAGAGTAATAGCTTATCTATAACGACTTTAGAACCATTGTGGAATAACTTCAAGTTTTCAAATTTCCAAGTTTTACGAAGTGCATTGGCTTTTTAAGTAACTGCTTTTCAATTGTATGGTTAGGCTCGCTAAGATCAGGTTTGAGGAAACTTTAAAATCAACAAATTACTTAAGGTTAAATGCAAGAACATATGTTAGTATTTGAAAATGAATTCATTATACAAAACTAAGTTTTTTCAGCGCTAATGTATAAATTGTGCATTTGGAGTTGTGTGCCTGGTCGATTTTTTGACACTGGTTGGCTTGTCTGTAGTCTTAGTTTTTATTCATATGATATCAGGCCAAAATGGTCCAAACGAGATTTGTAGGAATTAGGGCTTTTCTTGGTTTAGTATAGTAGTTTGAAGTGTTGATCCTTCATCCTCATTAGACTGTCTCCGTTTGTATGTCTTTAATACAGTGCTTCCCAATAGTGTGTAGCGATGTTTTTCTAGTTTACTGCGAACTGATTTCGTGTTCTCCGATTCACGATTATATTATTAGAATTTGATTATTAGAAAAAAATAATTTTTTAACGGATGTGCACTAATATTTGCAAAATTTGATAGTGGGCCACCATGTTAAAAATTTAGGAACCATACTAACTTATTATTTTAAATGATGAAAGTTGATGCCTAAAATAATCTTTTCTTTTCAAACAGTAATTTTGATGAATGCATTAAAATGATTGCAAATTGATATTTTTTAAATACTAAGTTTGTTCCATAAATATTTTGCAAAATTAGTAAAAAATACATTTATATTTATCAAATTTTCTTTGTGAATCTACCTTGACTAAATTTCTGATTTATTGGTAGTATCCCTTTATTCAATTTCAGTGAAAACCAATTAAAAACTGTATGAGGCTTGCAATTTCATTAAATATTGCAAGGATTCAATGTCGCCTTTTTGGTTTAAAATTGTTTTGTATTAATGGCTTGGCTTAGAATTTTGCAAATGATTTTTTTGCCGCATTAGATAGTAAACCAGCAAGTGGGGTGGAATCGGGACGATGTCTAAAATGCGATAGAAGTTACTACAAACGACATCAAAAAATTTCAACTTAGAGAATTCAACCTCAATTATCTGTAGATTTTAATTCTTTATCAATGTTCACTCTCACATAACAATATTTCACTGACTTCACATAACAAAGTTGTATTTTTATACTAACAACAACATATATTTACAGAGTATTAACAAACAAATACAAAATTCATCTTTAATATACTATAAAATTATGTGTAAACGGTAAGCACTTTGCTTTGACATCATTCCATTTCAGCTAATTCTTTAGTAATTATGATATTGGTATTTTTAGTTTTATAATAATTGGTATGTCCCTTAAAATTGATATAATGCAACACCTTCAAACTTGATGAAAACAACACCATTGAATTTCACAGTTAGACGAAGGCTGTTTAACAGCAATTAGTAATAGGATCAGTCAGGTTACATCGTAGTGTGATATAATTATACATATTGCTCAGTACTGGATTCATAAATGGCAATAAGACATTTTTTGTCACATCTTACATCTAGACTAACGAGTAACCATGTTGAAAGGATTTACTGTTATGTTTATATGCATTTTGAGCAAAGTGATTGCCTGAAATTGAGTTTCTCATACTTATTAAACAAAGACTTGATAATGTGAGTTTTCTGTGCTTACGGTTTAAATTATTGAACATGTTTACACTCTTAAATAGTTGTTTCTCTTTCAATAGCTTGAATCTCTTCTTGTACGTCTTCAGTTGATATTTGTGCCTGTAGCATAGGTTTCGGTTTGTAGAAGGGATTTCCTCCTCTAGATTCCCAGGCAGCTATTTTCCGGCATGGAAAGCATATTGCACCTGATAGAATAAATAAGAAAGCTGCGACAAGAAATGGACTGTCATAGTTTTGTAAAAAATCATATAAGGCGCCTAAATAAGTTAGAGATTCAATAACTGCTCCAAAAATACATCAATAACTATAACGTGATTCCGGTTACCCTTCAATTTCCAAAAGTTTATACATAAATGATAAAAGTGAATTTATAGAGACTAGTGACACTCAATCATACAATTAAATTATTGCCAATTTTGGAAGGTTGCTCGTATTTACATTTTTAGTTTATGCTTGGTTTCATTTACTCAATATTCATTGATTGTACTATGTTTTGTGCAACTTTCATAATGTTGGGGATGTTTAATAGGTTAGAACATCATGGTCGATTATTTACGACATTTCAAAATAATCCTTTTGCATATTTGTTTTTATGCGAGCAGGATTGCCATGAGAATATGAATTCACTTGACTTTCCAGATGTTAGCTGCCAATACTTTTCCAAGAACATATCACGATTCTTATAAGTGTCTGAACAAACTTCTTGCAACGAAAACTACTTTATTATTTTATAATGTACAAAATACTCAATAACTGACGAACGTTATTGACTTGTAGTACGAATTTTCACAGAAAATCACAAAATTACTGGAACTCCAAGTAAAGAAAATTGTATAAGTGTTATTAGATGATGTATAGATTATTTACTGATAAAGCAAATGATTTATCTTTTTTTAAACCACCAAATGTCATCTGCACATTATATTTTTACAGAAATAGACCATATCACCCTCCAAACTTATTCATCGAGGAAACTCATTCTCGCACTCTTCACTTTTATTAGTGCTCCGTTAAACTTGGTACGTCAAATACCAACCAGCAAATTCCTAGTTATATTTAATCTTTTCTAACAAGGTCAAATTTCAAGATTGAGACATTTAGTTATAGGTTATATAGGGTTAGACCGAAAGTTTTGTCCGATTTTTGTTTTAACATGTTTTTAACCAAAATATAAGACAATTTTAACAATATAATATATATTTGAACAAAAAAGAAACATTTTCAACCAAATTAATCAAAATAGTCACCATCAGCATTCACATATCGTGTCTACCTTTTCGGCAGCATATTGATGTCTTTGGCAAAAAAACTTACATTCTTTGTTCTCAACTAGTCATTGACTGAATTAGTGACTTCATTAAAACTCGTAAAATTTGAACCAGACAAATGTTGTTTCATTGAAGAGAAAAGATAATAATCGTTGGGAGCGTGATCGGGAGAATATGGAGGATGAAGTATAGTGGGCAGGTTGAGTTCATGCAACTTCTCAACTGTGGCTTTCGCTGTGTGTGGACGTGCATTGTCTTGTAAGAGTTGATCATGTGAGTATAGAGAACGTCTTCTCTCGACTTGAATTCTCTCTTATAAATCGCCCAATAAACCACAATAAACGATGGATGTCATCGTTTGTCCATTTTCAAGGATTTTCCAATAAATAACACCTCGACTATCCCAGAAGAAGATCAGTCGTACTTTACAGTGTTTTGCCCTAGTGCTTCTTTTATTTCCGCAGCCATCTTTAAGCCATTCAAACTCCTCTTCCAACAGTAGTACATGACAGTCCTTCTCAATTTCCAAATTAAATATTGACTGTCAAATGAATAAAGCATTATAGTAGTGTGACTGATTATTGATAATTATTGATAAATATTCTTATATTCTGTTACTTCTGTTAAAATAATGCTAAAACAAAATGTTGAAAAATGTTAAAAAAAAATCGGACAAAACTTTCCATCAAACCCTATATAATGTAAACAATAAAAATAAAGTTGAATTTGATTCTTCCATTTCTCAATTACGAAATTAAATGCAGATATATGTAAACATTTCTACGTCTAAATTTGACTTTAAATTTTCAAACCACCTTATGTAAATACTGAATGTCGAAAACTTAGTGTAAAGAAAAAGTTCATACCTGCCATTGGCGTCCCTATCATTGCAGCTAAGCCCTGAAACATTAGTAATAGACCAAAGGCACTGGTAAGTCTGTCAATGCCCAATAAATCAACCAAGAGTATGGAACGCAGCGTAATAAAGCTCGCTAAATAAAACTACTAATATACACTAATATATAT
>CABFPE010000123.1:531449-543560 GCA_900660155.1 Hofstenia miamia | reverse complement strand
GGGGGGGGGGCTGGGCTAAAATTGCCCCCCTGTTTTCAAACGATGATTACGGTAAAATCGATCAATGAAACTTCTTCATTTTTCTTGACTTTTAGCTTCTTAGTCTTACGCTCGATTTAAGCCGCCTTTTATAAAAATATGAGGTTCGGAATGGTCACAGCGACCTTTTTGTCGGATTTCAGCCGATTTTATGCGATTTTAATAATGCGTTTTCTCTTATAACTCTATCAATTTTGGTCTGATTTCAGCTTTCCAATGATATACTACACATTATTCTAAAAAATGAAATTAAAAAAAGAATTTTTGCCCCATATTTTGGGGATTGCCCCAGAATTGCATTTTTGAGCCTATGCAAATGCTAACTAAAAAATACAGTGAAAGTGCCTTGCACCCACCTTTTTGTCAAATAATTAACATTTGATCTGATATGATTCTGCCACATTGCGCTATGCCTTTATTTACTCCTTGACAATTCCCTCTCATCCGCCCCTTTCTGAACCCTCCTTCAAATTGTCCCTTGACAGCATCAATTTTTATTTGTTGTGTTTCTATTTGACAACAAAAAACAATCAGAAACATCAATTAGAAAGAGAAATGATAAAGAAGATCCAATGATAAGTCAGAATGCAAAACCTTATTTATTGACGGTCCCTTTATGATTGCAAACATTATATTATATTTTAGTTCACTAAAAATTAAGTTTATACAAAAAAGGAATAATTTAATGGGAAATTAGGCGAAAACCGAGTAGTGCAATTTTTTAGCCCCCAATGAACTAAAGGAGTGGTGGAGGGGCCATTGACAATAAGGTTAAATTGACAACGTTTTATGTATTTTAATGTCTCATTGCATAATTCCCAGGAGTCTAAGCTCGTTAATTATGATTGCTTAAAAATCATCAATAAAACAGAATGTAAAGATGTAATGAGAGATAAATGTTTTCATGATTCATAGATGCAACGAATTAATAGTTTGGTTTGTTAAAATTATTAATTGAGCCTATTATGAATACCTTCAAATAAAATTCAATAATGAATATGAAGAATCTATGGTAAACTGTACAATTGAAATAAATTATTTAATTATCAGAATTAATATCAGAAAGCATACTAAATGTGTAAATTTATATTTGTAGATTAGAATATGCATACAGACGAACAATTATAGCTCTAAAAGCATATCAAATTTATCATGCTCAACTTAAATCGAATAGCTTGTTGAATTCGATGATATACATGTAAATTTTACACCATTCTTCTGATTATTTGTCATGCAATCTACAAAAGACATTCAAATAGTAATGAATCTGCTTCCAATGACATTCTACAAAGTGTTGGATACGGCAATAATTCATGTGATCAGTGGCGTCACTTTAAATGAAAAAGTTACATAATTAAATCAATAATCAATTCTCAAGACTAAGGAAGGTGGCTTCAGCCCTCACTAGCCCTCAGTAGCTTCGTTATTGACAATATATTTAGAAATTGCACAAATTCTGTTTTCAAATTGATTAAAATACAATTGAAGAATGTTTTTTGAGTATATTGGTAATCAAAGTTTTTAATTCATTAGGGATTTCATGAAAATTTCTTAGAAAAGCAATTGAAAAATCACATATTGATTCTAGTCAAATCTTTGAATTAATAGAGTACATAAGAATAAAAAAATGTGTTCAGATTAATAAATATTGACAAATATATTGACTAATACTTAGCATTGGATTTTTGCTACTTCGCTAAGCATAGATGTTAACTTATCAATATATGTTATATGATGCCTCTAAATCCATATATAACTAGAAACCTGTGATTTGTGACGTTTTCTTGTGTGTTGATCTTGATGACCTGAAAGTCTCACTGTCTTACTGGGGCGTGTTTTGGTATCTTCTTTTTCTCCAGTTTCTATTTGAAATGAAATCTGTGGTGGTCTATCACTGGAATCTTTTTCTTCAAAAACATCTTTCTCCAATGAAACATTTGATGAGTAGTCATCAACAGTAATTGCTGGAGGCGCAGCATCATCTTCATACTCGTCTTCTGATGGAATTGAAGTCAATTTACTCGGATATTCATCGACACTGAACATTGACCCTTGATTCATTCTTTCCTCTTTTGCTTGCTAAGACAACTATAAGATATTTGCAAATTCTTCTATTCTTTTAATATTGAGCAATTTCAAATTCTTGCTTACAAATAACCTTTTTTATTTTAAAATTCTGAAGTTGAAAATATTATATGTTTTGAAAACACGTGTTTAAAACGATTTTCAACACTAATTGTAGTGGTAAACTGAAAAATTGCTGAAAAGATCAATTGAGAGAAAAATGCAAAAAATTTCACGCATACTTAGATTGGACAATTCAATACAGTCAAAAGCAATGCAAAAGTAGCTTATTGTAGCTTCTAATTTAAATTTGTTGAAGAAATATGTTATCAAGATGATTTTCTAATCAATAAATCACCCAGAGACATTAGAAGTGTAAGCTTGGTGGAGATAAAAAGTGAAACAAATACAATATCATCAAAATTAATTGTTTATTACTTGCAAAAATACAAAATTACAAACTTCTTACAATTCGATTTGTAATTGGCTGTATTATTCAAGATTTACTTTTAGAGCATTTTCCTGATTTACACATATAAAAATGCAAGATTTTAATACGTAAATATTCTTATCGAAATGCTATTATCTTGAACCTGTGAAATACGATGAAACTTTGAGCAATAAATTATTGAAATTCAATTTGATACTCTGAATACATATCAGGTAATTAAAAGATTTCTAAGAATCAAGAAAAATCGATAACGAGAAAAATTGTATTTTTCTTACATAATAATATTTCAAAGTGCTTAGCCCACACAATTGAATAATGTTTCCACTAAACATTCATTATTCTATTGATCAGTACTGACTCAATATCCTCTGATTTTTACCTTCATTCGTTCCATTAAAGATGGCTTTTTCAAGGGCTTAAACATCGCAGCAAACCCGAAAGTACACAAAACTATAGCAGACAAAACTCTTAACGTGAATCCAATATTCCTGTTGGTTTTCTCCAAGATAAAACTGGCCAATGGCGCAATTGAAAAGGAGCCGATTCCTGAACCAGATACCGCTATTCCAGTGGCAAGAGCTCGCTTTTTTTCGAACCAAAATCCCACAATAACTATTCCAGGAAGATAGAGAAGCCCAAAACCTATTCCTATATAAAAATTTTAAATTTTCTGAAAATACTTCATTGGTCTGTCTCTTATACAAAGTACAGCTAAACACAAAATCATTGTCAAGTATTTATTACTAACATTAGGATAATGTCATTGAACTTTATTTTTTACAGTTTCCGTGGACTAAAGGTAGCTCAAATACTTCAGAAAAGTTAGCTTATAGTTCAGTACTGAGAGTCGCAATGTGTATTTGTTATAAGTAAAATGTTCAGAACATACTACTATGGCCAAAATCAAATAGCTTAACATTTAGGTAGTTCATGAGTATCGACGTATTAAATCTATATAACTATTAAATATTATATATCAAACTTTTGAAATTGGGACTATGTGTTAAATAGAATTAACTAGTGGGTAGCTTGACGGACAAATGTTTTCAAAAATTTTTCGTTGGTCTAGCCTAGGACCACAGTTAATGCATTCTAAATGATATTCCAATAAACTTGGCTGCCCAGAAACCAAATTTGGAACGCCATTAATATAACATTAAGAATTGAAACACAATTGGCTGATTTCTATGTTAACGATGCTCATCAATATTGCTAAAAACCGGCTAAGATTGGTACTACAAAACTGTGGATGTGTTTATTGACCAGTTCAATCATCATAGTAAAAATACAAAATATTTATATTCGATAAAATTTTTGTTACAAATTCTTAATTTTAGTTGCTCGTGCACAAGCTACGCGTTCATAATCACAAAATGGAGTAGGCTCGGGGTAAAAAACTCTCGTTTCTTCAATCAAGAATCCTGCTTCTCTTAAACCATTTTCAAAAAATTCCATTGAGATTGGAAGTGTGTTCAACTTGTCCTTTCCTTCACCAGGAATCCAAAACGTCTGTTTGATCAAATCAAGCAGACAAAACGAGCCTCCAATTTTCAGCATCCTGTTTACAATTTTCAAAACATTCTGATAGGCATCTTCACCAGGAACAGCTTCTGCTACTGTCCAAGTTGATATAATCGCATCATAGCTCCCCCAATCAATACTTTCACCACAGAAGATATCTTCGAGGCTCATGTCGCATTTTATGATACGTTGAAACTTCTTAGATAGTGGTTGAAAATATTCAATGCCGGTGAAATTATCTCGATTCACATGCATAGAATTTAAGGTTGTAATCATCTTCGTATAGTCGAAGCCTTTCTTTCCTTCACTTTCAACTGATTGGATAAGATATTCTCGGTTCTGCTCAAGATATTCACTAGAGTCAATACATTCCACTTCAGGGAAAACTGCAGCAGACAGCATGTTAACCAGAGTTGGTCCACACCCCAAATCGTGAAATTTAATGGATTTATGGCGTTTGACCATTAATCTAAGAAAGTCATTAGAACATCGAATGGCAAATCGCATTCCTCTTGACTCGATGCTAACATCTGGATCTGAAACCTCTTCCGGCGTTAGCCCATCCCAGAACTTCATGTATTCGGCAGGAGTGAAAATTTTGTGATAGTTATCATGTTTATCTTGATAATTAGCGAGAATCATTCGTGGTGCAAAAAAATTTCAATAGTTTGTCAAACTCTAGGTAAATATTGACAACGTGTACTAGATTAAGAAATTGGCATTGCATGCATTAGTCAGATATTGATTTGCTTTGATTTATAGCAAGTAGTAAACGTGTTTACTGACCAGCAACAACATCTTAATTCAAAACGAGCACAACAGCAATATTTAAACACACTCAGATGGGGTCTGGGGTTACATTTTCTTTCATATGATCAACGGAGAACAATCGTACAATTTTCTGACGAGATCCATTTCAATCGTTTTCAAGTTCAATGACCAAATATTTCAAAACATTGAAAAAATAGATGCTAAAAATGTGTCCCCCTACCTGAACTTTCAAGTTTTGAATTTCTATAGAGATTTTTTATATAAATAATAACGACCAATGTTGAAACATGACGAGTGACATTGCACCATATTCACCTCTTGAGTACTCCTTTGAACCCTTTCATTTATCAATTGTAGGTTTTGCCATGATATCGCTAACAGTTACATCAAGCTAAATATCCAGATATTTTTAAAATTTAAGAAGTAAATTCGTTTTCTGTTTATCATAAATTAATTTAAATTTCATATCTACACAACACAACACAAAAAAGTAATAAATTACACCACAATTAACATTTAGATATTTTTGTCATAATTTTGAGCATGTATATGAATACAACGGACATAAATATACAATTAAGATTTTCTTTTTTAGAGACAGAATGTACGTGTTTTGCATTCTTACTATGGCAATTGAAATGATCATAAAAACATCATTTTTTCTTATAGCAATTTTTTATGTAACATAATATTGTTTTTATTGCATATAAATGCACTGGATGTTTATCCTGCTGAAATTTTTCTAAAATTCAAAATTGTTATTATCACCGCACCAATTTTTCTTGTCAATTGACTTTGTATGGATGGAACCCCTTAAAATTTTAAAATTCTAAATTTCAAAATTTAGATTAATAAGAAAAGCAATGAACATTTATTTTTATTGCTTCTATTTTTTCTATGAAGCCATTTTTGCTGACATTGTGTGGATCAAAATCGCTATGATATGAAAAACAAATCATCATAAAATGTGTAGTAGTCTTAATTTAGATTTTTTGAAAATTCGGCTCTTTTTTGGAATATCTCATTCCAAGCCCTGACCCATCCTTATGTCTGCTCTTTGCTCTTCATTATCCCTACAACATTTTACTTTTATGTAAAATTTAAGGAAACTACTAAGAACGCTGGGAAAAATGCGCAGTAACGAAGGTGAGAATCTAAAATGCTTACAAAGGCTCAGAATTATAGGTGGGTCTGATTTTCAGGTTCAGTTTTGGGTCACAAGAGTTAGTCAATAGGGATTGAAAAAGAATGAAATCTACTCCTGCCCAGCACAAATAACTTTAGGAGCTCAATAAACTCACACATTTAATGTAGTTTATTGAATTGCGGAGTAGCCCAAGCAAATCAAACCTACTGCTTATCTAAGCAAGAGATTCACATAGACTATTCAGGCTCAGGCCTAAGTATTGGGAAAAATGAGGCTGAATTTCAAAAATAATTTACTATTAAGTGGTGAATGATTATAATTTATAAACAATGCGTTGAAAAGTCTAATTTACATTTTGAAATTTTACATTTTTATTATATACTCTTTCAAAGTCGATTTAAGTTTTTCAATTTCAGTGTGTAGAAGTGATTTTAAGTTTTAAACATACCAAAATTTGACCTAACAGGTATTTTGGCTGTAAAATTACCAGAATTTGGCATTAATTTAAATGGTACGAGTTTGGGCTACATTTTCAAAAAGTCCATCTCTGCTAAAAATAAAAAAATTGATATTGTACTGAACTCTTTTTAAACTAAGTAGCAATAAAACATTGGGATTTTTTAAATTTCTATTTTTTCGTCATTAAATTTAGATATGTCTAAAATCACAGCTTAGTAAAAAATTGAACAAATATTCATATTAATAACCGAACTAACGAGATTTCCCTGCTATTATTTACATGGCACTATTAAATGTAACGAATTAAATAGTTTACTAATAAGTTGGAAAATATAAAACGTAATATAAGGTCCAGAATTTTTGAATTAAGGCAAAATGTTAAATTTTGGAAAGGTGAATTTGCATCACTCTACACAACATAAGGTGTTGTGTAAACAACAAATTTAAAATTCTACACAACACAACACACAACGGCAAGTCAGGTTAAAAAAAGAAAAAATTTTTAGTTTAGCAGCTTAACTTGAAAGTATATCTGGTCATAGAGCACAAAATACACGGTAGTAGAAAAATGTGCAGCAAATAACAAACATTAACATTACGAAATTCCGCAACATGTATTGCTACAAAAGCACATAGAATGTCAGTTTCCTTGATGTTACAATCAGTAAACTCCATCATTTCTTCAATTTCATACAATTTGATGACTTCCTCATTGGGCTCTAATGTACGATTCTCCACACACGGGAGTTGTTACTGGGAGTACAATCATCATTTCCACAGCATCACGATGTGTTTAAGTGTCGTGGTTTTTCCACTTTTGTGGAGATTATCAAGGATGCATTGATTCACATGAATTTATCGCTTACTAAATGTCAGAGCCATTGAAATGACGGTGAGAACAACAGGTCTAGGTCTGGTATGAGAAATGGTTCAACAAAGCAACGTGAGGAGTTTGAATCTCGTGCACTATTCTACGCTAACACGCCTATATATTCAATTTAGCTGCTAATGATGCAATCGGAGACTGCCGTGTAATGTGCAATGTTTTCAATACAACTTTCGAAGTATGAAAGCTTGTGAAGTTTTCACCATTCTTAAAAAGCTCAGGTTGTTTACAAATTCATTAACATTTGTCTTCAGCAACTACAGTGTCGCTTAAGAACTCTGGGATGCAGCAAAGAGTCCTACATCTGATTATACTGTGAGGGCACACTTAATTTTCATAATTTCATTCATTTTGCTACCTCTTCAGTTGAGTACTTCTTCAGATTCTGTGCTCATTATCATATCTTCGAAAAGGGGAACATCTGCATTGGCATCCTCCGAAAATACCTACAAGTGCAAGCCTTCTCATTCAGTGTATCTATGATGATATCACAAATGTTTTGGCATGCAGTTGCTCTTGATAATGACTTTGACTAATGCAGTCTTTGATAGCTCATTCACTGTACTCAAAGCATATCTGAGAGCTACGATGAAGCAAAGTTGACGGAATAATCTCGTTCTTCCCCAAGTCCACAAGGAACACACAGATCCTCTGTCACTAGAAAATGTCGAGGACACTTTTGTTGGGAGCAGTGAATATTGAATTTTTGTGGTTGGAAAGTTTACAAAGTGTGCTTAACATTTCAGCCTTTATGTTTTCTGCATTAGACTGCGAAATTACCATGTCCTATGAAATATTTATATAAAATGAAATATATGCGTAAGATTGATCTGTTACAAAAACGGTTACAAAATATTGACATTACCCTATATTTGTCATATGCCTAAATATAGGATTCTAGATATTTGCTAATTTTTCAAAAATTAAGTAAGTACTTCCGATATTTTTCAACCATAAGCATTAAATACTTTGCCTTAGAAAATATATTCTTAAAAGTAGTTGGTCCAAGATTTGAATTCCAAATTATATTATCGAGATCCGATATGCAACTTTCGAGGTTTTAACATAAAAATGAATATCTTTGAGAAATTTGACATGGCCGGACTAATACCTGCTTCCACAGGGCCTGCTATGTGTCGAACTCAAACAGTTAGAGTTAAACAGTGATCAGATCCAACACTGTGCTGATCTAGCTCCATCCCTTGCCACACCCCGTTCTGTTTATGTACGAGTAATTGCAGAAATACAATGATCAAAGCATGCCAAACAAGTCGTAATGACACGTACTAAAGTTTTCATTCACCTAGCTTTATACTTGCTTATTATGAAATTTATCACACCACATTTAGCATTTAACACTGCATTTTAGCTTATCACTGCACAATATTTTAAAACCGGTGACTCAGTCCAAACAACTTCCAGTCCTCACAATTAATGTGAAATTAGAATTTTCGAAGTGTCCTATTTAAATAAAATATTCAATCAATTTCTTTTGATTAAGAAAAAGCGATATATATATATATATATATATATATATATATATATACTATATGTATGGCGTTTGAGAGGAACATTCAGCACTAGAAATTAACAATCTACATTTGGATGGACGACAATGAATATAGTTTGTTTTTGATTTTTTGTTATTATTATTTCATCTATATATGGGCAAGAAGTTCAATTTAGCTACATATTCATGGAAAAACTTTAGGACTGATAGACCTCATATATAAATCATACTTGCCTAAAAATCCCTTTTAACTTCCAGAACCTGAAATATTTGGTTTCAATACATTTCAATGCATAAGTAATTTGTTAAATATAAAATAAAATTCTAATTGTGATAGGTAGTAAGTTTGGCAATTGCTTTTTGTGATGGCAGTTAAAAACTTAATAAAAAAGCGTTAGTGATTAATTCCATGAAATTTTTAACACCATGAAAAATTTTTTTTAGTCAATTGCCACAAAAATTCAGTTTTTAGTAAAAACAATTCAAAGCCCTGCTCAATTGCCAAATATTAAGATAATGCGTTTTTGTTCTCTTATATTATTGAAATTATCTTAAAATTATTTTTTGGATAAAAATTCGTTACTTAATCACCTTAGCAAATGTGTTTTTTTGGGAATGGGATTCGGATAGTGAATTGAATATACCGGATACCGGACAATATACTGCTCAATTATTACTGAAGAACAAACTCATTTCTTAATTAATATCGATCTCTTCTGTATGAAAATAAATAAATATTTTGAGTATTCAGGATACGTGAAAATGTATTGTCAAGTCAACGAAATAGATGACGTCCTAATAGGCCAGAAAAACTTTTTTTATTGGAAAATTGCGTATCATGGAAAAACATTGTTTTTCTCGAAAATACCTTTTTTGAATAAATTTTATCTCAAAATATGATGTCCGGATATCCGGATACGCTTGTGTAACTACCGATTTTACCAGATTTTGGATTCCGGTAAATCCCTAGTTTTCTTAACCAACATAATGAAGTTAAAAATGTGATATTCGGTTTTGAAATAGTTTAGTGTAACCCCTACACTTGCGAATAAATTACTTATTGAGTGAGTTTATTACTAGGTGCATTTCTAGCATATCTTCTTCATTATTTGACGTGCGCTTCCTCTATGTTCAGATTGTGTGTCTCGTTACATAGAAATTCAACTTTCTCAAAGAAAATTGCACCCTCAAAATGTGATTTTGGTTTTGACGTTTTCCAAATGATATTACGTCGAATTTCCTTAGAATGTAAATTGTATATAATTATCGTAAAAAATAAGCTGTGGGTTCGTTACGGAACTTTGCAATAGTATATAATTAATTACAATGTGGAATTGACAAGCGGAGAATGTAAAATGCCTAACAGCCTATAGCATTCCAAAAGGCAAGGCGTCATGAATCTGTGTGATTAAAAATAATCCATTATGTATAGAATAAGGAACTAAAATTTCGTGTGTCCGTTACGTAGAATTAACTTGTGCTTCAAATATTGCAACGGTCAATCTGAAATTGGAAATTATTACCGGACATACGCTTCCGCCAACAATAAAATTAATAAATATTCAAGGTAGTTGAAATTCAAAAATATGAGGAGTGGCAATAATCGTGGAGCAGCACATAGCAATTTCAACTTTGTAATTAAATATTTATAGCCGGTTAGCTACTAACAAGTGGGATTAATAAAGGCGCTCTATCCGTTCAGAATGATCAATATAAAAAATCCGAATTCTATTAAAGCATACCGCCGAATATCCCCCATGATATGATCAATTGATAAATGTTTGTAGCAAAAGAAGCAGCTACAAACCCAGCGAACGCTATTGCCCCACCAAACATCGCTACTGGTCTACATCCGAATGTATTTGCAAATGTTGCAGTAATTGGACCTAAAATGTTTGTTCAGCAATAAGTCAAACTTCGAGTTAGTTCTTAAAAATTGTAGTGATTTCATAAAAATAATTTAAATTCTTAACTCGTAAACTAAAACAGTTAACTAAATTCACGAACTCTAACTTTGCGCAAGTCCTTCCAGAGGAAAGGCGTGTAGTTGTGACAGAGATGGAACCGGCAATTGCCGGCATGCAAAATTTTTAAGAAAGGCCGGTAAAATTAAAAGCCAAAATTAAAAAACTAATTTTTTTGTTTTATCTGATAAAAAAGTAATATTTTGCTTAGCTTGAGAAAATCCAATGAAAATCTAAAGATTCAGAATTTTTTTAGCTTCAGCAGGCTACAGTTCTTAGGTTACAGCAACTTGCCAACACTAAGCTCAGCAATTCTTTGAACTCAACGTGCTTAGGTGCAGTAACAAAGCTGTTTCTTCCTGTGTCTTCTAAATTGAGCTTCCAAATTTCCTAATCATTTCTAAACTGCATATTTTGGTGCTTTTGTATTTTTTGAAGATTACAGACAATTTTTAAAAAAGTGTACACAGCGCAAGTATGCGTGTAATATATTGATACTTCAATAATTTTTCGATAAAAAATATGTAAATTTAAAAATGTTTTAGAAAGTGTTTTTCAGTTATGTGGACATTTCTAATATAAAAATATGGTCTAAAAACATTCCTTAATACCTAACTGCTAACTTGCGCTTTGTACTATGGAAAAATCGTTTAAGCTTACGCTTTATAGACTTTCCTCAAATTTCCATAGTACAAAGCGCAAGTATGAGTTTATACACAAATATACATGTATAAACATATATATATACATAATATATATATATATATTTTCCGAGTTACTTGATATCTTTGGCCTTACCCAACATGTCCACACACCAACTCATAAATCTGGCCATACTTTGGATCTAATATTATCCCGTTCTGATGAGAATATTGTGCAATCATGTGTTTCCTTGTCTCATCTTGACATTTTTCCCGATCACTACCCCTTGCAGTGCGTCTTGAATATGCCAAAGCTCAGTTTTCCTAAGAAGACTATTTCATTTAGGAATTGGAAAAATACGGATGCTACATCTTTAGCCAGTAATCTGTGTTTTGATCTGTTGTTAGAGAATCTCGATTCCCTTGTCGCAAACTACAATCGTGTAGCTTGTGAAGCAGCTGATGTTGTTGCACCGATTTTGCACAAAACCGTTGTTATTAAGCCTGAATCTCCATGGTTTGATAGCGAATATAAAGCCTTAAGAGCACAGCGTAGGAAAGCAGAGAAGAGGTATCACAAGTCTCGTCTGCATTGTGATTTACTTAGGTATAGACAACTTCGCCATGATGTTCTTGGACTTTCTATCGTAAAGGAAAA
>CABFPE010000123.1:518445-531294 GCA_900660155.1 Hofstenia miamia | reverse complement strand
ATTATTATTTATATATATATATATATATATATATACAAATGAATATGCACTATACGCTTTCAATAATAGTTTCAACAAATCTCTAAATTTCATAATTTCTTAATAAACTTGAATAAAATTATTTAAAAATGAGCGAAAGACGTCTCAAAATTTTAAGATACATAAAGGAAGTTTAGGTAAAATTGAATTTTTTTGTATACAATGTATGCCAAAGAATTTAAGTTTTTCTTTATTAAAAAATTTCAAATAATATTTCATACTTAAAGAATGCTGTAATGAATTTCTGTCATTTTTGAAATTTACAGAAGTAACCAAAATTCTGGAAATGAAATCAGAGAATAGGCGTTAAAGTATGGCAAATTTTGTATTCATAATGCTCCTAATACATTTAACAAATTACATTAAAATCATTAATATAATATAATATAAATATAAAACAAAACTAAAATGCTTAGACTGTCTTAAAAGCAATGACTTAGAAGTTATCCTCACATACTTAGTCACTTTTAAATTTTCGTACACTTGAAATATGAAATTTGATGAACAGTGAATAACTAAAATTGAAGACTCTCGCTTAGTAAAATTATATCCGTCTTACATACCCATAATTAGATAAACACCACTGCAGAGAGATCCAACCAAAGAAGCTGTTGAAGAGTTTGTGTCATATTTGTGTATGATAGCATCGAGAAAACTTCCAAAGGAGTAGCAGACCCCATCAATGACCAAGTTTGTGAACAATGATGCAGCAACTATTAGCCAACCGATCCCACCATCAGGTGCTGGAATGACTTCATCTTCTATATTGAATTCTTCTTCTGACTGCTTATCCTCGTCGCATATTTTCGCCATTTCTGTCAAAAAGTTGATTCAAAAACTTATAATAGTTTTATTAGCAATAAATTGTAACCTTAGTGAAGGTACTGTACCTTGAGAAATACAATTTTAAAATTGTACCAACTTTTTGACAAATAAAGCAGCTAGCAAGAAAGTAAACAAACCGCTGTAAAGTCTATATAACCAGAGCTTAATCAAAAAAACTAACAATTTCTTATCTCGTTGGTGTATTCGCTAAAGCATATGAAGTTGAAAATAGGAGGCATCATAAACGTTCAAATTAAGATGCGTTATGTGGGTGACTATCAATCATTGGGCTGCCCACATATTTAGACATGGAGTTGCGTCAATACTATGTACAATCTGTCTATTTTTGAGGCCAAGTTATTGACTTCGAAACTTCAAAGCTAGCTTTATGGAATGCTTGAACTTTGAACAGTGAGTAGACAATGATTCACTGGTTCAATTTGCTCAATAACATACGCTACGTTCAACGACTCCAAATGTAGTAACCTAAATTACTATACTATAGAATGAAAAATTGCTAAAGCTAGATTTACTGAAAGATATATTTTTATGTAGCAATCAGAGAAAACAGAGCTGGGTTTCAAATGAACCGGGTAGGAGATCAGATTTTGAGGTTAAAACGGTCTGAGCTGACTACATAATGAAATTGAACTTTCGTTCATTTATCACACACCTTCCCAAATGTGACATTTACAACTGACGAATACTATTGTTAGGGTCTCGCGACTTGGCATGCCTTATGCTAATAGACACGAACTGAAAAATTTGCATGACCATTCCGACATAAATATCAAAATTTATGCAAATATATTTTGGGTAATTGAATATAGCAACAAAAATGTAATATTTGTTAAAACATTCTCAAATTCTTGGAAGTCATATCATTCACGCAACATAGAAATTATTACAAAATAAAAATTTTTATACTAAAGTCTATGTACAAATATGCAACATAATGTTATAATACATTAGAAAGCCAGACTTCAGTCAATTTTCTCCGAATGATGTTTATTTCATGTAATATCATACACCCGAACTTTTCAGAAGTTTTCCAATAAGATTTCTTTACAACGAAAGAATTAAAAAAATATTTTTCACTACTACATCCAGACATTATCCCAAATCAGGCTGAACACCTATTGGGTTATTCGTAGAATTAAGCCTATTTTTAAATTTTTCGAATGAAGATACCACCGCTACATTTTGAAAAGTCCTGTTGGCTAACAGATAAAACAGACAAGTTGAAAATTACAACGACGCTGGATTTTTGCAAAATGGTTACAAAATGTATAATTGCAGATAATTATAGAACACTTTGCTAAAAACGTTTCAAATATTTGCAATCACTGTGACAATTTAGTTAAAAATTTGCTATCAATTGCTTCAATAAATACGCAAAGTCAATATAATTCAATGTATGCCAAAGACAGTTCGTAGGTGTAAGTCAAATTAACTTTTGTCACTAAGAAAAATTTGTTGACTTCATGATGTTTATTCATAGCAATTTCGGACACAAATAAATTTTACAATTGATAGAAGCTACGAATAGTTCAATGTGACGCTTTATTCAACAATCATTTCATGATTTTGACTGTTCTGTGCAAATAAGCACTTCAATTGTCTGCTATATAAATGTAGTTTGTGTATAGAAATATATTCATTAATTATAGTCTTGGAAAAAAGGTTTGCAACAAATTATTAATTAAAAAACCGGTACAACTAAAGTGTTTATAACTATTGTTTAGCAATGCTTTGACCCATCTCACTAATAATATTAGCACTTTTCCTAGGCATCGATTCAAAGCTTGCTTATTGCAGGGTGTCAATTTTGTCCCATTCTTCCTCTGTGACGCGCCAGAGCTCATCTAATGAATTTGAGCATCTGAGGCTTACACAGCTTTTAGCGTCTTCTATAGTTTTTCAATTATGGATAAATAAGGTTCTGATGAGGGTATTTTCAGATTAATCGTAAGATAAGTTATCCAAAAAATGTGAATGTTGACCGGGCTGTGTGACATGTTACCCATTGTTGAAAAATCATTTCCTTTGGAAAGCATCCTGGTATTCAATTGCAGTTGCGGAATCAGTACATCTAACTATGGTTTTGTATCCATCACCTCGAATCAAGGGCGGAGAAAGAGGGAGTGGGGTGGCCCCTTCTAAGACTAGAAAAATTCACTAGAATTTTGCAATTTCTTAGTACCGTTAAATGGAGTGAATAGAATCAGTTTTTTCAAAGATCTAGTATTTGTAAATTGTATTTCATTTAACCTTTACCCTAGAATGAGTCCTATAGATCTTGAGATAACATTTCAATAAAAATAAGAAAACTTAGTTCTCAAAAATTGTTTTAAATTTTGAAAGCATTCCTACTACCTTTTTGGAGGGGGTGGGTAAATAGTAACAAATGTGATTATACTATACTTTCCTGTATATGTGGTGAGGCTTCCAACGTAGCAATCTGGATGGCGAGCTAGATGGTACTGAGCAGATCTAGTTCTGAAGCCCTCAGTAAGAAAATGAGAGGATTTCGGAAACACGATCAGAATCCAGATGGGCCCTGCCACGCCCCTATTAGCAGCGGAATCCTGAGATCTTCCTATTTGGCCTGGCAATGTTTGCGTTTCAAGGTTGAGGTGACAAGTCTTAATATGCCTTAAGTACGAACCTCTACTCTTGTACGCTTTGAAGTAGCCCTCGGCTTCACACATCCAGTAATTAGCATCCGCTGTGGTATTGGAATTTTGAGTATGATCACCCTTATATGACGGTTCAGCGCTTTCTGGGCTGAAAACATTCGTGCAGACTCCGTTCACCTTAGGTGTCTCGTACCGACATGTGTGAGCTTTGGTATTGTTGCAAAGACCACTCCAGCGTTCCTCTTCCAGAGTAAATCCATGTCACCGTGAATTCTCTCCGCTAAACAGCAAATTAATTCACTGGCGTTTTTGAGATGAGTACACGATGTGGTCCTAGTGGAAAATATCTGATTCTCCAGCACAGAATATCTGCATGCACTTACTATGCAGCCATTACCTTCGGGAACTATTGAATCTCTTGTCACTTGCAACTCTAGGACGCGGTCACCATCAACTTTCACAGTGCAACATCATCCAGCTTACAAATAGTAAGCATTTACATGCTACTATTGTGCACACTTGTTGGAAAGGTATGAGTCTATGAACCTATTTCTTGGTGAGTTTGTCTCAGGGGAGGTGCCACAAAAGACTCTTTTACAGGTGTCTATGGAGGCCTCAAGCATCTCCAGTTCTTGATAAGTTTCTGCAAACGTTTCACATGCATAGGTCAGTGAGGGTATCACAGCGCCTTGTAGGAGATTTAAAAAAGTGCTTTGCCAAACCCATCCAGACGAGTTAGTTGCTGATAGCGTAGTATTTGGCCAACAACACTTTTATTCCAATATCTAGCTTCTGAGAGGGCTGTCCCAGCAGTGCTGTGCATTGAGCCTAAGTACCTAAAATCTGAAACAAATTCAATGTTTTTACATAAAACAAGAATTTTTTCAGACGTATTTTCCTATGCCCCTGACGTATACTATATACTCCTTTTCACGCTCTCTAGTAAGTGAAAAGATACAGTGAAGGTTCTTTAAAAAATTGCAAAGTTGCATAATAAATGTAGCTTTAGGTATATGCAATTACAAAATCATATAACAATCTAGTTCAAACTGAAATCACTGATATCTTTCTGTTCAGAAAACGAAAATGATGCAATGCCCGCTGTCTATCAGAAGAAACACTGAAGTGAAGCTTGATATTCCTTATCATTGTAAATCTTCTCAATTCTTCAAAAAATTAACACCAATAACATTTTCAGTATTGGAATTTTTTTTTGCAAGAATAATTCTTGTTCTTTATTTTCATCATCACAAGAATTGATTTGATTCTCTTCAATACCTTTTCAAACTCATTGATTTGTATCTTTCGCCTTAACTGTTCCTTCAATGATGTTCCTAGTCACCCCACGAAAATAAATATTTCGTTTTTTTAATTCACAAGCTCATACATATTTTTATACTAAATAATATTAATTTTTTTAAAAATATAATTTATATACATGTATATATTTACTTTTTTAAATTTATTAACTTTTTTTTAGTTAACTTTCCTTTCTTTTCAGTGGGGTATTCTAATTTTAGCATAAAATGTTAAATAATTATATTTATTAAAACATAGTAATGAAGTTAGATGAGCATAGCTAAAGCTACCCTGTGGCGCGTAATCCTGTAGTGAAGAATTTATACGCAAAAGAAGAGTGTAAGATATTTAGAATAGCATGAGTAATAACTAAATAAAATTTTCCATTGTCTACTATTTCTATTCACCACACTGTCCCTACGTATCCTATTTGGCGATACTCAATACAGTTGATAAAATTTTGTGTATTCAAATTCAACAGCATGCACCTGCACCTACTCCAAAAATCTAAAAACATAGTTGTGTGACATATCAAGACTCTGCATATTATTTTTGAATTTTAGAATTTATTGAGTTTAGCAAGAGCTTTACAATTTCAATTTTGTTGAATTTTATCAATATATTTAAAATATTGATTTAATTTGAGGTGAAAATTCTGAAATTTACTTAATCCTATGCTATTGAAAATGCACCAAAAACATTTCTTTTTTGTAGTGCATAATGCAAAGATCTCCTAAAAACACAACGTTTTATTATTAAAGTGCAAATTGAAAGTTGAAAAAAATCGTGCGAGTCTTGAAAAATTGCACAAATTCTAAGTTTCCATTCCTTAGAGTCAATAGATGTTGGTGAAATCTGTGCATAGTGATGAATTTCAAAGCTTGAAAATTCAATAGTTTATGCCCTCCCTAGTACCCTATCATGCACTTTGGCATTTTATTCTATATTGGCCCCTCTGCACATTTTTCTTATCCGTATCTGCCCTGGATTGCTTCCCAAAGCATCATTGACTTTCTAAATATAGTTGTCTTTGAGCAATATCGAGCTTTATGAAGCATTTTAGCTGATTGATGAACATACTGTTTCCTTCATGGAAAACGTTTAATTTTTGATCATGTTGTAAACAATAATAAGGACTATGAATAATGTACACATTTACAATACCGCCTATATAAATCCTGGCCTATTCTTATTGGGTTTTGTAACGTGTTTTTAAGTAATTAGAACCTATTGAAGGTGTTTTATCATTACAATTTAACTACTTAAACTTTCTTAACTTGCAAATGATAGAAAAATTCCTACAAGCAGAGTGTTTTGAGGACGATCCAAATTGGAGTATTGCAGCAAAAGATTGGACACACTGGTATCCACCTTTTTGCACAATACTTCAGCAATTGATTCTGTTAATATCAATCAGTTGGACACGTTGGTCAATTACATTTCTTCTTCTGAATAGGAATATGCGGCTGATTGTTCAAAATATCCCACTCCTATAAACATTCTTGAGAAGTTGGATGTGAAGTCTAAGAATGAGACTCGTCAATTTTTAACCCCATGTAAGCAGCAAAATGGTGAAAGCTTAGACCAGTATATGCAAGTTAAAATACTCTAATTTTTAAGGCTATCCACAAAAATAACACAAATCTTTAGCAGCAACCAAGTATATATCACCATTGTAGTTATCTGAATTGTTAGGAGTTGTTGTTGATTCTGTTACAGAATTGTAACAGTTGTAAATTTCGGATGACTTCTGCGATTGTTCAACGGCTCTGGCCTGATTATATGCAGATATTGAATCAATAGGGTCGTTTTGTATCAGTCTCGATCTAATGGAGTTTTCTTGGAGGCCATTTATGATAATGTGAAGTTCTTCAGTTTACCTAGTCTTATAATTAATGAAATTTCAAAGGTTGATATCTATCCAATACTGAGAAGAAAAACCAGATTAAAAAGTTGTGCTCTTAATCCTCTGGAAACTCATTCTCCAATTCTAGTTGGTCATTTAACGCCTGATTGCAAATGCAAACCCATTGCAACTAAATCTAGGAGATATTGTTCTATTATCATGCAAGAAACTAAGCATCTTCTCAATGAAGGAGTTATTGAAACCAGTAATTCACCATGGCAACTGAGGTTTTAGTTTGTCACAGTGAATTACATTAGCCAAAGATGGTCATAGACTACATTCAGACTATCAACAAATTTACTTTGCTTTACGCATATCAGTAGTTATAATAAGCAATGCCTTGTCTCACAAATATCTCTAATATCTCTTTCCGGATACTCTGACTCATGGTCTACGTTAGGTCTTGGATATTTATCAGGGGTTTGCAATGCCATCTAGTAATGATGTAATCACTGACTCATTTCATGGCATTTACAAAGACTAATTTTTCAAACATGTATTTGCTATAGTGACTCATGTATGTGGCCAATTTCTTTAATTGGTTATAACACCTGACTAATTATGGGATGGTGAATCACACGCTATTTTAGTTTGCATTCTTACTAATGTTTGCATACACAATTGTTAATATACATTAGCTGACTAATTAGGGCTACATTGCGTTTGTGATGATACATTGCTAAACTAATTCACAATTACATTTTTGCAAATGATTAATTAGATCACCTGAAGATATACCCCCCAACTTCCAGATTTAGCCTCACCTGAAGATACTCCCCCCGACTTTTTCCACCTAAAGATATTCACCCCCAAGATTTTCCACCTGAAGATATTCCCCCAAGATTTTCCGCCTGAAGATAACCTAACCCTTTTTATTTGCTTCAACAGTAAAAGGGTTAGGGTTAGGGTTAGGGTAAAGTAAAAGACATATTTAGTATTTCCTACAATTTTCCACCTGAAGATATTCCCCCAAGATTTTCCACCTAAAGATATGTCCCCCTCAAAGCTTGGGGGGTACATCTTCAGGTGATCCGATTAATTTTCTTTTCCATAAAAAATTCCAGGCATTGCTAATGATTAATAGTAATCATTTAATTCATTTTTTAGGAAATCTAAACATCACATGCAAAAGTCTACATTTCGTTTTTCAAATATGCTGCTATTTTCACTGTAAAAAATTCCGTACATTTAATTCGTTTTTCGCAAATACAAAACGGAAAAAATATTCGTAATACTTAAACATTACAGGCATATGATATATAGACTTAGATGATAAATCAATTTTGCTTCCAAAAAATTATATATGCGATGTCATTAGTAGGATTTATATATATATATATATATATATATATACATATATATACATGCTTCTTTCATTAATACACTATTATTACACTAATTTTACACAATGGTCTTTTCTTTGCAATTCTTTTTTTTGGTTTATACGTGGGATGTACACGTTTGCTGACTGTTACATCTTTTGTTGACTTTGCACGTTTTTCAGTTTTATTTGGTTTATGACTCTTGCTCACAGTCTTGTTGATATCTTTTCTATAGGTATTGTGTAGTTGCCATACAAATGAGAACGCGTTTTTCCAGGCAATTAACCATTCTTCTAGTTGATGTATTGCTACACACTTGATTCACCTTCACTGGATATGATTTCCAATAATTTAATTAGTCAAAATTCTCCTGAGATCTCCTTCTAAACATACAAATGCTTGTAAATAGTGTACTATTCATACAGACGCATGGTATTTACAAGGCGGATCACCAAAAATTTTGAGAGAATTACGAAATAATAATTTATAGGTGAAAAACAAGGTCCTTAAAATCGCTTAACCGTGGAATAAACTCTGCTATGACCTGAAAAATTTAATACATATTCAGTTAATATCATCCTAATAGTACAACAATGCGAAAATCATTGTGTATAATTTATAGTTTCAGTAAGCTTCAAGTTAAAAAATAGAAAATTTAAAATGTATGCGATTTCCAAACATTGCTACCCTAGTCGAAATTCTTTAAAATCATTAAGGATAATTTAAGAATCCTTCATTAAGACTTGGCAAGAAATTTAAGGATTTTCAAAGAAACTTCAAAGAATTTTGAGAATTCTTAAGGAAACTTTAAAAAACTTCAAAGAACCTTAAAGAAACATTAAAGTATTTCAAAGATTCTTGCGAAAACTTTAAAGTAACATACAAGAATATATCATTTTTTACAAAAAATTTAGAAATATAAAACACTGAAAATATTTCAGACAACTTTTAAACAGTTTACAACAAGAATATCTTGTTAAATGAATAAAATAATAGAAACTGCGAAAATTTAAGCAAATGAATTAAACGTTCTTCTTAAATAGTTTCAGCGATGGTGAGAACATGAGGCAAAAATCTAACAACAAAGGTATTTCCACTTTTATGTGTAGTGAGCACAAAGCAAATGATAATCTCATTTGAATTTCATTCGACATTTATTCCAAATAAGGAACTTCCATCGTACCCGCAGTCATTTTTCCAAGAATATTTCATCATATGAAATGACAGCATCAGAATCTCCCTCAGAAAACTGAGACATTAGGAACTTTCCAATATGAATGCTGCCAGATTTATAGGACTACGAATGAAGAAAGCGTTCAGACGGCATTGGCAAGTGGTCTCGTACCAATTGGAAAGTGGCATTTGAAATAAACTGCAACATTAAGGAAAATCTGATAATCATAGAAGAATATTTAAGCTTACCATGATTTTCTCTTTGACATAGATCATCAAGCAAAGTGTGCATATCTTCATAATTAGTCAAATACTGGCACAATCCATTGACTTGAGAAATTCTATTAATCTTGCACCCTTTGATAGAACAGAGCCACTTAGGAAGAGGAACACTATTACCAAATATATAAGGCTGAACATAAAGTCAGCGTTGGCATCCATTAGGCATATCTGAAGACCAAAACTCAGAAAAGTCACTAAGTTTTAACCCCTTTGTTGAAGTAAAAAGATCTTAATTAATACATTTTGCTAATTCATCTAATTATGTTTGTCTTGTAATCAGCTTCAGGTAAGGAGTCACGTTTTTCTAAACTCCACCAATTAGAATAAGATTATTTACCTAACTTACTGTATATATGCTATATATATATAAACAAGCTATACAGTATCCATATTTGCTGTATTTACAATTACGTACACTCAATGTAAAATCATAATGAATCCTCTTAGAATTCAAGCATTCATGCATTGGCGTTGCCAGCCAAATATGCTTTAATTAAATATTTTTAGCCTGTATCCATATTTGCTGTATTTACAATTACGTACACTCAATGTAAAATCATAATGAATCCTCTTTAGAATTCAAGCATTCATGCATTGGCGTAGCCAGCCAAATATGCTTTAATTAAATATTTTTAGCCTATTTAAATTAAAATAGTATTTGATTTAAATACTAATGGTTTCAAGTCGATATGTGATTAATTAACTGCTAAAAATACATTTGAGTTCATTTTAAGTGATACACTACATGTATAAGTGAGAAACTAACATTTACAGATTTCGTACATTCCTCAGAAAAGTTCAAATTCACACTTCCAGTGCTTATTTTGATATTATTGTGATGATAAAACAAACAATCATAATACCAAAATAAGATCATTTTAATAATTTTAAAGATGCTATTGTACTATATCAGTTTAAACTGTATTTGAAAAAACTTTACTTTTAATGATTTTGGGAAGCTAAATTCGGGGGGAACGGAATCGTTCTTCAATTTCTTCCTATTTGAGCATAATAAAAAGCATTTGAAGGGAAATGTTTCTAACAAACTAGAATATTCTGTAGAATTCTTTCTACAAATAGCCCTTAGCCATTTTTCTTTTTATTCAACATCTTTTGGGAAACTATACTGTTTACATTTTTTTAATTGTTAATTTGTTAATTAAATCCAGACTTGCAGAGGAGTACATGTACACAGCACTTCCGAACTATTATGCATGCACTAGCAAAGTAATGTAAATTGTTACATGTGATAGCAGCACGCGGTTATTCAATTGGTTTCTCCAACTAGGCGTTGCTCAATATAAATATATCACATCATTCTTATTTCTGTGGACTGTAAATTTCCGGGCTGTGGTTAAATTCTGGGCGAACAGCAACTCTGTTAGGACATGAAGTAATTTGCATTGTTCTCAAGGTCAAGCTTAACAGTAAGAACTCGGGGTATGTACAAGTCTACTATGGGTTACAGCAAAAATTGCTTAATTATCACAATGCAACGTCGTTTTTTATTATTTCTCTACTCTTTGTTTAATCGATTACCTATTTTACTAAAACAAAAATTTTATGCAACTATATTGCTGATAAATTCCAAAAGAGTTGAGCCATGCAACACAGATAATTATATTAATTACATTATTACTCTCGCTTATTTGAAATAATTTCGAATGATGAAGTTCCACTTCATGTGGGGACAAAATGCAAAATCATCCAGACCCTGACTCAGTGAGCCCTACCTACACTACTTAGACCGTAGGGGTTTTAAAGTATGAAAATCGTACTTTTAAAAGAGCTTTGTATCATATCAGGCTCTGCTTCACTGTCTTTATGATTCTTAAATAAATTTCAATTTCTTTGATTATTTTACAGAATAATTTAATATTTATTGATTCTGTAATTTTCTTTAATTTCTTTAATTATTTTAATGAAATTTGAATTTTCTTTAATGTTTTTCAAGAAATTTCGACAAGGTTACACAATACCGAGTGTTGAATAAAAACCCAAATTTAAATGCATATTCAGTAAAATTCAATATTAAATGTACCTGTATAATAAAAAACCAGTGTGAAAACGAAGCAATCATTTTTGCATCTGGGTGTAAAACATGGATAGATATTGGCCAAACTTTCATTAAAATTCAACAGAATAATCACGATTTTGATCTAAACATGACTATTTTCACAATAAGTAGAACAAAGAACTTTAAAAATACAATATTATTACATTATTTATTTACCAAATATATATTCGAATTCTCTTTTTAATTAGTTAATTTCTATTCCACCTTCATTCTTGACATGTTTTGTTAAGTGATTACAATCTCCACAGAAACTAGACATAACGTTTTTGACCCAATAAATCATATGAAGAAGTTATTACACACCTTGAGTGACGTCATCACTCAGACTTAAATAAATTTATGTCCCTATCGTAATACATGCACACTTTTACAAATTTGTGTTTATAAGTAAAATTTTTGCATTATTTTTATTTCCATACCATTGTGGTTATTTTCCAATTCAAGTTACACATGATAAAGTTTTCAAAATTGAAACAGATCTTATATTGATCCGTCCTAAAGCAATTGAAATCAGGATGTTTTCAATTATTAAAAACCAATCAAAACTAGAATTTACTTCAATAAATATTAAACCCGTCAAATTGCCAATGAATTTAATTCGCATGTACATATTCTGAGCAAATCAAAATTAGTTTGAAATCATATACATTTACGACAACTTTGTGTTAAGTGGCAGTACGGAGCTATTTCACATGAAAGGAATTATTCATCATAAAAGATACTGACAGCACCGTAGGTTTTCAAATTCTTTGTTATATTATTATCATTATTATTCCTACTATGAATAATTATTTGTAGTTTCATCTATAAATTTTGTTGTAGCCACTTTTATAATAAATCTACATTCCATATTACACAATTAATCAACAACATATACAAGGTGTTTCAGAATTAATAACATCTCTTTGAGATATAACAAATCACTGATAACAAAAATCTATGAAAAGTCAAAATATATTCATTAAATCTATGGTCACTGATAAGTCAAAATATATTGATTAAATATTTTTAAACAAATTCATTTTGACTGCAATATTAATTCTGATTTATCAATAAAGTCACATGATGAATTACACAAATGAACAGAAAGTTTATGCTATTTCATGGGCTGTAACTTCTGGAAATTTGAAAGAAGCTGCTCGACAGTATAAGCAGAAATATGGCACTCCAGTTCCTGATACTCAACAAATTAAACGTTGGAAAGAAAAATTAATTGAAACAGGTTCCTTAAACAAAAACAGGCCAGGTCAAGGTGTTCGAACTTCCGCTAGTGGTGATGATACCATT
>CABFPE010000123.1:493399-517381 GCA_900660155.1 Hofstenia miamia | reverse complement strand
GAATTTCAATTATATATATATATATATATATATATATATATTGCAGTTAATAATATGAAATGCTGAAGCTCCTTTATGCAGTTTTATAAATTTTATTCTTTTTGTTTTTCACTGTGATTCAACTCAGAAATGGAACCGGCTACTGGCCAGCCTCGTTTAAATTTCATGAAAGGCCGGTAAAATTGCCGGCCGTTTATTTTGCATTGCCGTGTGAAACTTTCTAGATTAAAAAAGCTTTAATCTATGCAGTATATATATATACATATATATATACAATATACAACATAGATTAAATATACAATGCAAATAAAATTTACTGGCCAAAACCGGCTGGACGGTATGAGCTGATGCCGGCCAAATACCGGTCTGGCCTTAATACTTCCGGCGGGTTTCAACTTTGATTCACCTTACATTTTAAATTTTAAATTATATTAATAAAATTTTCTTTATGATAAATACATCTATTAATACAGTATTATCAGCTACTTATACAAAAAAGTGTTTTGTTAAAATGTGCAGTAAAATTGGAATCACTTATTTTTCGAAATTTATTCGGGATTCAATCTTAGGGGTTTCTTATTGTAAATTTCGGGAATTCAAAGTTTGAAGAACAGCTAAAAATATTTTACCAATTTATTGAATTATTTATTTATCTGAAATTTCATATTCAGTTTCTAAATCAATACATTTAGTGTGTTGAAGAAGTTCAAACATTCCCACACAGAAAATATGAAGGTGATCAATAAAAAATATATTAAATGAAGCAGGTAAATATTTAATGCATTACTAATTACAATTAACCGCAATGGAATAGTTATTGATAATTTATAATATGATGTAGACTAAATTAGTCAGTAGGACTAATATGCGTGTCATAATTTTACATCAAAATTTAATTATAGTGGAAAAAAAACACGTATATCCCTAGATGAAAGGAACTAAAACATTAGTAATTAAATTTTTATTTTGATATTAATCATTATTAAACAGATGTGAAACTTTCATATTGTGATTTTCTAAGTAAGTAAGGTAAAGAGTAAGGGAGCCCGAATTGCGAATTTCAATCTGGACCAATTTTTATATGCATTGTTATAAGAATTAGCGTAAGATTTGTGCATGGTAATTTTTTAAAAGATTCATTACCGGATCAACAGAATACTAGTAGAGACCCCTGGTTATCATCCGACTCGCTCAAATACAGTGGCCTGATGGACCCACTGATACTTTGGTCATTTTGATGCAGATTATAACAAGCACTTGTTCAAGTGAAATTTGGTCCATTAATTGATTTTTGAAAAACTGGCCTACATCACGGCTTTGAACCATTTTGTAGTCCTTAAGTACATTAAAACTTAAATCAGCATTATATCAAAACTACAGGTGCTTAACGCATTTCCTAGACGCTACTTATTATTACTAGTTTATTCCTTTTCCTATATCTCAATTTCTTGTTAAAAATTTTTGCTCACTGTCAAAAGATCCTTTATTCGCCTTGACCAAATTTTATGTAGTGACCCGTGTCCTATTCCTTTATTTTGTACCTCGTTGTGAATATGACTCCGACTATAGACATAACTTTAAACGAAAGTTCTACATTTAAAACGTATTAATTTAGTGCCTGTAAATTTGTAGTTCTATATACGGTATTGTTAACATCAGTTCTATTGGTATATATAAGCCTCAAACGTGTGCAGACATGATAGCTGTGACTATGTAAATATCTTTATGCATTACTAAATTTATTCTTCAAAAGGTTAAAAATAATTCCTCTTTAAATGTTCTTGATAAAGGTCAATATTTAGGAACATCAAAAGATGATTGTTGCCAAAATGTCAGACGTCTTTTCACCAATTATTTGTCAGACTTCAACATGAGGTCGTCGACCCCAATCTAAGCAGCTTTGTGTGATCGAATTGTTTACAGTGAATAGAACAATTGTAAAAGAGCGGGAACTTGGTTGAATAGAGCTCCTTTTTCTCTGAAAAAATGGTTCAAGCAATTATTTAAGTGGTGATTATACATGTAAATATAAATCTTATTCAGGAAAACAATTAGTAATACATTTATATTCTTTTCACTTACACAAATGACAACAAAATTATGATGAAAAATTGATTTTGAATGCGTGTATAATTTGTAATTTGTTTTTTAGAAATTACCAACTACTCTAAGAATTTCTTAATTTTCAGAAGATTTGTAATGGCTTGAAAGACTGAAGGTGAATTGGCCTCTGTATTACAGGTATACTTCTTAGAGTTGATTTCAAAGATATTGCATTAGCTTTATTATACAGGGTGTTTCAAAAGTCTGGGGAACATTACAAATGCGTATATCTCATGAACTATTCCAGGTAGAAAAATGAAACTTGTGTCATTTTAAAGCTTGTATAAAAAAGTTTTTGGTCATACTAATGAATTTTGTCTTATCTTTCCAGGTGCAGTGATGGCGTTGTCTCAACAAGAAAAGGCATTTTGCGTCCTCCAATTTGCAAAGACTGAATCATGGACACGTGTTCAGTGTGCATTTCGCAAGAAAATGCCCCTGAAAAGAAATCCATTGTCAAATGCCAAAGGTGAACGTGTTTTGTGCCTGGTAGATGGATTGGGAGATCTGGGCGAGGTGATGACGTTCTCATGCACTGGCCTGCTAGATCTCCAGATCTTACCCCGTGTGACTTTTTTCTTTGAGGCTTTGTCAAGCAACAAGTTTATGTGCCGCCCTTTCCAATAGATATTGACGAACTAAAGGGTCGAGTAAAGCAGTTGTGGGAACAATTGACGTCGAGATGCTGGAACGCGTTTGGCAGGAAATGGACTATCGACTAGATGTCCGCCGTGTGACAAATGTTGCTCATATTGAGCAACTTTGAAGATTCCCCACAAAACTTGAAACTTTAGCCTTTCCAACGGTACCAATTTTATTTTTCAACTTTTGAGTTATTAAAAATCGTTATGTTCCCAAGACTTTTGTAACACTTAACTGCAAATTTTAACCCTGCAATTTTGTACGTCAACATTAAAATTATCTGTATTGCAAGTACGACGTTCTTTAAAAAGAAAATTATTTATTTATTTATCCTTATATTTTTGAAATTCATTTGAATATATATTGAATGATATGTTTATGTCAAAATTGTTATTGGGCTACATAATGGTAACCCAATTGATAATTAACATTCTATACTTTGAGCAAATTTTATTCATTTTAAAAGATTTCAAATTGTTTCAATATATTTTAAAATAGTGTAAATAGTAAAGAAACTGGAAAGATATTTTTTATTAATTGTACAGCACTGACATTGAATGTTTTCTCATTTTGAAAGAAAAATTTGAAAATTTATAAATTTGTTATGGTATTGCAACAATATATAAAATTTGCCTTTCAACGTTTGTTAGAATATATTTCTATATTTTACAACATTTTTGTCATTGGGGAATAAAATTATTTCTCCTCATATTGAAAAACAATGTTTGTATAAAAATGGATTTCATACTCATGTAGTTGAAGCAATGTTGTTATTTATTGATTGAAGAGAAATCATGGTCATTCCTTACCAATATTTTTCATGTCCAAAATAGCATGATAATAAGTGCAAAAGTATCGCCATTTTTGCCCACAATATGCCTGCAAATCTCATTGTCTGTTAATTGTACTAATATAATGCAAAATAAATTATATAATCTTTGATTCTTTGTTATATACACAAATCATTTTGGGGTACAAACAGTGGTGTAGCTAACGGGGAATGGGATTCTGCGATCTATATACCCTTTCTCATCAAACGTGGACAAAATTTCCGCATTTTCATATAATGCTTAGATCGTTTTTTGCATTTTTTGAACAATTGAGGGCACTTAGAATAATTTTAGTTGTTTTAGAAAATTTCATCGTTAATTTGGAACGTCAATAACTAGTGGACAAGGTCACACAAAATGTGAATTGTGGTAAAACATGATCTCGGTGTTATTCTTATTCAATAAAGGGTTTTAATTTTATATATCCTAGAATACCTCATGTGCTAATTTAATGTTGAAATTCTACTTTGTATCATTTTTAAGGCAAAAAGGGTTTTTTTTAAATTGAGATGTCTCAAAATTTAAGCGTATAATTCTTAAGATCCCAATGCCATTTTTTGTTGCAGCAATGTTGAATTTTGATAGAATTTGTAAAGAACACATTACATGCTGAATTTGTAGCTAAAGTTCAAACAAATTTAATTAGTATTCAACAACAGATAATGAAGGAAAATATCTATCTATTTACCACTTATATTTGATGCTAATTTATATGAAAACCAAGAAATTATATTAACCTATGCCAATTTATAAATAATTTTAATAGCGCTTATTCAAAGGAATTTAAGAATAATTTCGGCACGAACTTGGAATAGTTTGAAAATTTCTAAAACTCCCTTTAACTTTATAGTCTTTTAGCTTCAAAAAATTGAAATGCTAAATTTTAATTGGCCGAAATTACGACCAAATTTCTAAAGAATATATAGTACATTGCTAAAGCAATTGAATGAACTTTATAATTTGAAAACTACATGTCATGTAATGTAATGGATTATCCATTCTAGCAGTTTTGATTCAGTAGTTATTTTTGGTCCATGCATATTGTCTTGCGTGTATTTATTTGCTGTAATTGTTATAAACGTCGGTGCAAAGCAGTTAAGTTTACTGAATTAAAAATATTTATAATAGTGTTAAAACGTTTTCACATAATGTATTTGTGAGTTATAAATAATTTTGCAAATTCAACGTTCCTGCAACATTGCTATGACGGTCATTAACACGTCCATGCAACAAGTTCATTTCAAATTCAACGTTCTAGCAACTTCCGTGGAACTCAATCAGCATTAGTGAAACGTTACGGCACCCAAAAACGTTTACTGGGATGTCAATAATCGTAAAAATATGCCTGCTAGTGTGATAAATGGCAATGAGTTCCATATATTCAATCTGGTGAAGAGGGGAAAGTTATGCACAGGCTGAATTTTGAATCATCAAACCTTCCTATTTCAAATAATTTCTAAATATATAAATCAGTACGTAATGATTCATGTTATGACTTTCTTGATGCAGTAGCGTGTTTTATTTTTTTTGTAAATGAAGTACTAATTTGTATATAATAAATTATTCAAATTTTTCAAGTATGACATTATTTTCAAACAGAACATTTAATTATCAAATTATAATTTTTTGACAGGTAATACAGATGAAAAATTGTATATAATAAAATAATTATGACATTCACTGCAATTAGAGTGTATCAAGCTTTACCAATAATTACGTTTTTATCAGTCCTTCTTTTAAAGAAATTTATTCAATAAATGTTTTTTTGTAATTCATAATTGGTACGGAATCAAATATATGTACACAAAACGCTTATCTCAATAGAGTTATGTTGATTATTATATAGACATGTGATTCACTTAATTTAAAATTTTTTGAATTTTACAAATCCTTACTTAATTAGTGCGGGGCTTTAAATGGGTTGGGTTGAGTTGGGTCAATGCTTCACTATAATGTTGGTAATGATACTGTCATTAGAGAAAGAAAGTTATATAGTATTTGTGTTAATTTTTTAGATTTATTATAACGTCAGTTTTTAAAAATTTCTTTTTATTAAAAATGGGGAACATAGGTATACACAAACTCATAATATTCAGGGATAGGATTATTATGTTTTTACAATTAAACATGTGTTTAACATATTTCTGCACAATTCAAGTTTCTGACATAATTTTCAATATATTGGTATATTTCTCATAAAAACAATGCGGCTATTTCTGAGAATTAACAATGTTTGCTATGGAGATGTTCTCACAAGCCACCACTTTCCTGAGAAAAGGCAAGCAAACAAAGCTGATCATCAATTATTATAAAAAATGTTATGTAATTGTTGTTTTCATATTTCAAGTAGTTAGCGTAGGACTTCACTGAATGCGTTCTCCAATTAGAATATTTGTTGCACAATTTCACTGTAAGACGTGCGTGTATTTTGTTGACTGCAATAATCATGCTAAGCATATTGAAAGCAACAAACATCGAACTCAACTAGAGCTTTCAAGAAGGAGTAGGCAAACTTATTTCGATACAGACTCCAATAGTGAGTCCAATGAGTCTTACACAGACATGGTGAGATCACTAATAAGAATGCGAACATTCCTTTATATAAGTGCGATCATCCAGATATGAAGTATTTAATGGGGAAATATGCCAAATTACAAATTCCATTGAGTTCGACACTTCGGAAAATTTATGTAAAGAAGCAGTATGACGAGCAAACAGATTTTATACGGAATTCAGTTATTGAGAAAGACATCTAACCGGTATCTGCAAAGGAATATTGGAAGAAAGTAATGACGAGCAGGGTTGCATGAAAATATATTTAAGTATATTTTTTGCAAAAAAAAAGATGTGTCAATATGCAAGTAGTTGCAAAATTCAATAGATGTGTCAATATCTAAGTAGTTACAAAATTGAAATAGGTATGGGGAAAATTCTTTAAAAATGTGGAAAACACAGATTGTCTTTTTGTGGATACAATGGCAGCGAAGGGTTAAATAATATTTCCTTCAAAAAAATAATTATAAATAGAATTGTTAAAAAAATTATTGAATGCGAATTCTGATGAAAATATTATTGAAAATTTCTAAGTGATTGTGAGAAGCTAAGAAAATATATTCGTTGGTGCTCGTAAAAAGTTTCGTGTACGGTGGGCATGGGTAATGTACTATTTTTATTGGGTGGGTTCGGCATTAAAAAAGCTTTATGCGCACAGCATTAAACGAATGAAACGTCTTCCCGTTTTGTGTAAGGTTTACATCACAAAGCATGGATTTTTTTGTTTTTCCGTAAAATGTATGCCAATGATTGCCTTGAAATATTGAGAATATCGTCTATAGCAGACTTGTCAACGAGCCGGCTCGGCTTGCTTAAATTTTGTGTAAGTTCGGCTCGTCTCGGCTCGCCACATAAAATCTTTGAATGAGGCTCGATTTTTTTCGGTATTTTTTTATAAATATTGTGCTCAAAGAATTGTTTACATAGCTCTTCCTATTATTTAATAAATATTTCTTAAATAAGATTATAGGAAAGACATACTGACTGCAAAAAATAAGAAAAATCTCCATAATCAAATTAACAAGAAGAACTATAAACTTGCTTTGCCTAAAATAAGAGCAATTTTAAATAAAAAAATACTTTTCTAATATTTTTGAGAACTCAATAGAAGGTAGCCAGATCAAAAACATGCGTGCCCAGGCCTAAATTTATTAATCATATTTGTAATTAGATCGCGCATTTGTTTTATTAAATTTGAATTGTTTGTAAAAATTTATAAAATTCTTGACTTCATTATGAAAAATTTGTCGTCACTTAGATTTCACGTTTGATAAGCTTTACACTGAATCTTGTTCGTGTAGCTGTCCCCATAAGACTCCTTTCACGAAATGCATTTCTAAATAGATGCCAAAAATAGGGAGCATGATACATGATAAAGCACATATTTGGCAGAAATCTTGGAAAATTATCAAATGGTTTTCCATTTCGCTGGAACATTGTGTTGGTTATCAAATTCTATCTCCAAATAATTCCATGAGGCAGAACTCTTCATACAAGGCATCAATTTCAAAAAATATTAGAAACTGATTACTATCGCAGAAACATTAAGAGTGTTAAATGTCATTATAGCTTAGCAATAATCTGTGATAATTTGATGAAAAATAGTAGTTTCAGTAAATATAAGCCATCTTTTAAATAAAAATTGCAGCGCGAGAACTTAGTAAAATCAACATGAAATATATTTCGAAATTGAAGAATTAAAATCCTAAATCAAAAATCACGTAGAACTTGAAAATTATTTGAAATTAATTTCAAAAATTTGTAGCATGTATATATAATTTTAACTGTTCACAGCAACCATTCAAATGTTCAATTTTTCATTAATAGAATTGCAACACGTTTCCACATCACGTGCATGATGTACAATAGTTTTCACAGAGTTGAGGATCTAGTTCATAAATGTTAAATCAAAATACAATTATACAATAAATAATTCTTCTTTTTTACAAAATTTAAGTTTCAATTGCAAGCTCAATTTTTTTAATTGGCAAAGGCGTTAGAGTAAAAGTATTTCTTTTTTGTCTCGATGGCAAGCATTGGAAGTGAGTCAAATCACAATAGGTTCCCACTGGGCAGCAATGAAGTTGATCTTTGCAGCAAACTGCCTTCCTGTAACTGCAACAACCAAAATTTTTAAATGGAGTCATGCAGCAAAATTGTCCAGTTGCACATTGATTTGTATCATTACAAAAAACGGAGGTATCAACAAAGGAGGGTAAAAAAATTTGATTGTTTAAAAATAATCAGTAAATTACTAAATGGAGCTATCAACAAGGGAGGCTAAAATAATGTGATTGTTTAAAAATAATCTGGTAAATTAAAAACGTAACTTCATCTTAGATGTTACTACTGGTAGTGGACAAATTGAAAATAAATTACTAATTTTTGTGATCAACTAAGTGCTAAGCCGCAGTTGGGAAATTTTTCAACCATTCTTAACACATACATAGCAATCAAATGATTAATTTTTGTAGATAATACTAATATCAAAGCTGATCAGCAAAATAATACACACATCGTATAAATATTTAAAGATCATTTATGTATTAATAATCGATTTACTGTAACATGACAAATTCAACGACTTATTTTAATTCAAAGACAAATTGGGTTTTGGTAAATTAGCCAAGCTACGTCTAACAGCGTCCAATTCTTTTCTAAATAAATCCATGCATGTCTATATAATCATCAATTTTGAATTCTAGAAAAATGCGTTTTGAATTATTTTGAGTTGCATTCTTGTTAACCATTATCAAAATTTGACTCAATCCCAAATCTTTATCTTTTTGACGTTACGTTTAAACACCTATATCAACGAAAATTACCTGAAATGTAGATAAGCAGTATTATAGTTAATTTCAACATTGCAAATTTCAAATGTAAATATTTACTGTTGACAAATAAACAACATTAAATTTGAAAAATGTTACATTGGTGAAAATGCAATTTTTCACATGAAAAATAGTTTAAGTAATTAAAATAAGCTATTTGAGTAATTTGTTTGTTTTATATTTATAAAATTAATCAATATGTGTTTTTTATTCACACTTTAAATTATTTTTTATGGCCAAGAATTTGAACTTTGCAGAATTTTCTACATTTACACAGTTTAGTTACTCCAACCCATAGTTTTGCAGGCTGCAGCACAAAATTTCAGATTGTAAAGCGAAGCACTATACATTGGTGGAATGTCTTAACTGTATTTCAAAGCTTAAGTTCCAAAAATCATAGCATTTATTAGAAAGAATTTCCGGGATTTGATCTCAAATAAGTTTCTAAAATCCAAGGAATACGAACCATAACTGGGAATAATAAGTTAGCGATTTTAGATTAACCTGAAAATCAGAAATCTATTTAAACAAACAATGCTCGAAGGACTGTAGCCTGAATCGGTTGCTTAGATTCAATGGAACTACTCAAAAGTTGGTCATTTGTGAATCTGCTTAAGGATTTCATTACATCATAGCTGGTTGTTTAATAAACGTGCACATACTCATGGACAAGCCATAATAATCACAATAAGCGCCAATTGCGGGTATAATATTAGACACAATATCAATCAAAATTCTACCCCCATCCAAAAAATTTTGTTATAAAAACGCTGTTTATGATAAATTTTTCAAAGAATAAAGATATAAAAGAGTTGAATTGATTAAACAAGCATCCCACTAATGCGTGTAAATTTTCAAGAAAATTCATATTGCTATGAGAGTGTTTCTACGTCAACTCGAATTTATGGCCTTAATGAAATTATTGTATCCGTTCATTTAAAACGGATACATAAAGAAATTGACTCGATAAATTATGAATTTTGTCATTTAGGATCACGAACATCTTATAAAAACATCTTACTTGCGTCGGATTTGATAATAGAATTGCATGTTCATCATATACTCTGTTAAATCGCAATGGCGCTTGCATTACTCAAACCTGGTTGAATGCTTAATTTAACTCTGAAAGTCATTTCTCTTCAAAATTGATTACAGTTTCGCGTTCAGATAGATCAAACCATGTTGAAAACGACGTGTTCTTCTTTTAATGAACATTACATAGGCCAGTGCATCAAAATTAACCTCCTGAGGCCTGAGACACAAGTAAATTATTTCATTTATTTATTCAGACTTAATTGCCATTGTGGGTTTTTAAAATAATGATTCTTATCACCTGATTACAGCATATCAAATAGAGATGAATTATGAAACATTGTTTACTTATCTCAATAGCTGCTTCCTTTGATCAATGAAACATAAAGTGGCAATTAGTTTTTGCTCAGCAAGAACTTCAGCACCCTGCTAATTAATCAGTGTTGTGGTATTGGTACGATGATTTAGGATTAAGACTATTGCTACACAATAAATAATTAGTACCTATGGAAGTAAAATATCACAATAAAAATAAAAAATATACAAACAGATAAGCACAGGACCACTTCATAAAATGTATCATATATGATACGTTTTGTCTCTGGAGGTTAATTTAACATTCATTTCGCTTGTTCATTTAATATTGATTTTAAAGAAATTGTTATTATGTATCCGGGCCGTAGGTCATAGTCCTCAGTAGGGGAGGGGAAATTGTAATAATCTAATGCGTGTTGCTGCAAAAAATAGTGTTTTTAATATAATGATTCTTATCGCCTGCATATTTTAAATTTCACATATAAAAAAAAAATATACAAACCAGTTAACTACAGGAACAACTCAAAAATGGTTTCTTAATTAATTGTCATGTTACAGGCATACATTAAGCGGTGTGCGCAGTATTTTCTGAGTGGTTAAAAGCGGGGCGAAGCACCGCTTTAACTACCTTAGTTTTTAATTTTTTTAAATTTTTGCAATAAAATTTTGAAGACCTGACTGGGGCTATTCCACCCTTCTCCCTGCCGCTTTATACATTTAAAGATTAATAAACATCAATGCAAACACTTTATCTACATTAGGTATCTCATAATTTAAGGGTTATATTGCTTGGATAAATTATCCTAGTATAAGGAATTTCCATTTTAAATTAAATTTGTGTAAAGCCTTGCCAAATTTTTTCAGTTAAATTCCAGTACTTTGCTTGACATTTTGAGCAGCACCAAACTCCTAACATAATATGTGCATCAGAGTAAACCTACTTTTAATAAATGGCAAAATTTTTAGTTTGTTATTTATAATAATGAAGTATTCAGCAGTGCTTTTGGTATTTCTAAGGGTTATTCAGCAGCACTAGAACATTAAGCTGTGCAATTATTGTAAAAAAATACACAATTCATGTTGGCATTGAACTCAAAGAAAATATATGTGCGATAAAATGCAAATTGCCCCAAATCTAACAAAAATTTCATTTGAAGAAAGGCAGCATTACAATTCTTATTACTTCACGATGCAGAAAAATTTCGTGACTGCATAAGAATGCAGGCCAATTTAGAACAAGTGCTAAAAATATTTTTTATGCCATGTATTAAGATAGCATGCGAGATCAATTTTCATAAGCCATCATGCGACAGAACTATTTCGTAGCAAGAAATATTTGGTGTAAATTCCCCATTTGACGTTAGTGTTTTAATATACAAAGGATTCTCTAATTGTATTACTGCCCATAGCACTTGATTTTAATTTTAAGAATTCTTAGTTACGTTTGGCAGATGTATAGTTCTCGATCATTTTTCATAATGAAAAACAATTTCCTTTAGCTTATTGCATTTTCTGCGCAGTTTCTTCAACATATCGAATTTTATGCACCATTTCTCTACTTAAATGCTTGAAATGAGCACCTTAGCACTCTCCATTGCAAGATACCTTCATTTATATAATTACACCAGCAGAGAGATACTCCCAATGTTCTTCCTATTTGCACAAAAATGGAAAACCTCTGAACAGTTAATGATTTCTTAAGGCATCAGAACTGTAACATTAAATTGCAGCTTTGTCGAATTTAGAGCTCTTATATTGCCTGAACCACATGAAATATTGCATATTGCAGTTTTGTTTAAATTATAGGTTCTGCCAACTCTGAATTCCACTATATTGGTCTTGGATAATGTCTTGCATCTTGCTTGATGGGAAACTTGAAACCAACATTAATCCAATCATGTTTGATGTGGTAAAATCTTCATCATTTGAAACACTTACCTAGAGTTAATGGATCTACTTTTGCAAAATTTGTTTCTGTGTGTTAAAATTTAATTTTTTAACAAAGTTCTGCTGTCTAGTGAATGAACTAATCTATTCTCAAGATTACTTATAATATATAAGCTAATGAACACTACTGATTAAAAATAAACTTTTTCATAGTGTCAATGGATTTACAATGGTAACCAATAAATTAGAAACTCTTATCATATTTAATACAAAAAAAGAAACTTACTTTAAAAAATGTCCCTTGTGTATATAGTTGCACTTTATAATGCAAAATCAGATAGACAATGTATTGCTGGAATAATTTATGCACTAGTGATTTTTATATAACCACAAAAAATTATTTCACTTTATCACATAATTAAGCAATGGCAAAAAGTATGGTCTCACAATGTTTCAACACTTAAGTATCTTGCTGTTAATATAAGAAGAATACTATACAAGAGGAATTGCAGATAACTAACATGTTGGACTTTCATCATTGTCAAGGAATTCTGTTAATGATTCATCCAGATGCAAACATTGAGGTAGAATATGCTCAATAATAAAGATAAATGAACTCATTAGCTAGCCTATATTGGGCCAATGTCCTCAAGCATCAGCAAATTTTGTATGCACTTGAAGTTGAAACTGTTAGCTTACAGATTACCTAAAAATGACAAATTTAAAAGGTAAATAATTCTTTCCTTAGCAAAGATTCTGCTTCAAATGCTAGTATTTCACTGAAGGAAGTTAATGATTTCAGATGGAACAACTATCTGCCACCTTTGATGCTTCACCAAACTGTTAGTACAATATTAAGATCATCTCAAGATTTGAAGCTTATAGACATGTATATATCATAACCCTGCATGATAAAATTATTTGATTGACAAAATCAGCTTTCTGTTGTAGACTGAAAATACCCTACTTGCAACAAATATTCTCACAAACAGAGAAATCATGTCAAAATTTGTCCAAATATTCAATATGAAATATCTGACAAATGTCCTTCAAATGTTTAGCACTGCCACAATGAATTTGCTTCAAAGCAAACAAGAAGTAACAATTATTTCAGTGACATTTTAAGGAAATTATATGATTTTATACTTAATAAAGCTTAGTAGATTTTTCAGCATCTACAGAGGCAATTTACTGTATGGAAAATAAAAGGAATATTGTATTTGTTTATAGTTTATTTTGTTTCTTAATTTCCTTTTTTAATAAAGTCCTTGTTTTATATATATTTTAAATAGAATGTGATTAATAAGTTTTAATTTGAATAGCATATATGTGTATATATTGATTGCATTATGAAATTATTTGAATGCATTATGTTTTAATTTGAATGTAGTAATTATTAATTTGAATGTGTTAGCTATTATATTGAATGGTAAAAGGTGTAGTACAGAAAACTCAATTTTAATTGCCTACACAACTGTAAATGATTTTTCAGATGCTATAGTTGAGAAATTGCTAACCTTAAGAATTATTGAAATAAGGAAACTCATGGGAAAAAATAAAAATGTTGTTAGAATAGCTGTGAAAATGGTAGAAAATCTGAAGAATTACAATAGCTCTTGATTCAAAGTGTGACCCTTGAAGAAGCCACAAATTTCTTAAAATATATTTCTGAACTCATTGTTAATGCACAATACACAACAAAAATTAAATTTATTCAATATCATTATTATCAGAAGTTCAACTAAAACTTTAAACTATAAAATGTACACAGTTATAGAATTTTTCATCAGGACTGCTATATTGTCAGGTTTATCACTGTGTGAGTTTTGTCACACAATAAACAACAAACCACAACATCAAAATGCTGTTGTGCAGCACAACAGCAAAACACTGCTTTGTCACACAAAAACACAACAGAGTCATTAAATGCATTCATAAAATAATTAAAATGTTACAAAATTATTGTGTATTTGGTTACATGAAATCTTTAATTTACAAAATATACAGTGGTTTCAATATATTTACAGTAAAAAAGTATTTGAATTTCTAGTTAATTTTCTTATTCAAAAAGCAAACTATTCAGAGTGGAAATTTGTTAACTTTGAAATGTAAGGGGTAAGGTGTCCACCTAAGTAGCTACTTATTTCTTTTGAAAATTAAGGGGAGAGGGACATGAAAGTACACAATTGTTATTTTATTGAATATTACATAATTTTTCTCAGAAACAACATCATGTTTAAGTGAAGCATTTAATTCCAATGATATATATTTAAAATGTTTGATATTTTTTGAATATTAACTACTTTTCAATAGGAATTAGCAGTTTTAATGAATTTGTATTTTTTTAATAAAAAATTGCATAACATTATGGAATTAAACAAAAGGAATCCCTTTGCATATATTTAAATATGATGCATAGCCCCATTAAACCAAACTTAAAGATTTTATTACTATGCTAATCCAATATTCCAGAAATTCTTATTATTCAAAGATTAATTTGTTATTAAGGCATAAAAATATTTTGCTAAAAGTTCTAAGCTTTTCCTACATATAAAGCATCTGAACCTGTACATGAAATATTATTTTTTCTCCAAAACTATTCTGGCCCATGAAAGTGTGATTTGGTGCTAAGAATTTCAGGCCTGTAATAATAAATAAAGAAACTGGTATGGTGAAATTATATTTGTTACTTCAAATCTTGTAAATTTTTTCAGAACAGGAGTTATGTAGTAGAAAAATGGGGCAAGAAATGTTAATAGGACTGGTATAGAATTAGCATGGGAATGACCTAGGTAAAAAATCTAATGGAGCTAAGTGAGACTGTGACCAATAAAATTCTGGTCATAGATTGCTAGTGTACATGTAGCATAATGCCATTAATTAATTAGATCAAGAAGAAAAAGCATCAGGAAGATGAATTAAATATTTAATAAGATATGCTAATAATTTTGGATTAATTATACATGGAAATACTTGTTGCCAAAATGTCTGACAAAAATTTGAGGATGAATCACTCCTCATTGATTTAGTTTATACTGAAGGGCCATGCATAAAATCTATGTGGTTTAAGAAAAGTTGATATGGAACAGGTACTTGTTTTATGATTAAGCATGTTTGTAAAAAATTAGGTATAAATAGTTGCTAAGAAAAGAATTAGGTTAATGAAATAATTTTTTCAGAATTGAACTTATCTCTTATTCATCACAGTTTGCTTTATTAAATAAAATGTCAAGCTAAGAGTTCTGTGCATAGTAGCAGTCAAGATACTGTAGAATTGCAGGGGATCTCTGGCTACTCAAGTGGTACTGGGAAATGCAAGAGTTAAGATCAAAGGGTGCAAAGTTTACCATTGTAGAGAGTGACCCACATTCCAACAAAAGAACAAAGCATTGGTGGTTCACTGATTCACTTAAGAAAACAGAAATTCCATAAAGAATAAACTTCCAGCAGTGACCAATTCACAAGGCTTCATGCTGAAGCCATATCTATGAAGCCATCCTCACTTGCGAAGGTGCTAATTGTGTGTCTCAAGTATTAATTTCTAGCTCAATAAACAATTTATCTCAGAGTTCTATTATCTCAGCTCATGTAAATAAATAATAAACAAAAGACACATAATTGCTGTGCATTCATGTATGCCAATGGCATAGTATATTTGCAGTGTGTTATTATTATGTGCATGTATGAAGTGAAATGATCAAATAAAAAGTTCTTATTCCCTACACTTACACATAGCTGTAACCTACAGCAACCAAAATTTGAGCTGTCACTGTTAAGGAGCTATTTGCTGCCCCAGACCCAGTGCAGTTTACTCCAAAATTATCACTGGATCTTAAGCAAAAATTATAATTCTAAAATCCACAATGAAATCTAAAAGGGGTTAGAATATAAATAAATTGAAGAAGACCAAACATGATTAGAGTAAGATGAATTATATTCTATGTTTGCTACCAGTTGCTCAGGTTTTTATTACAAATGCCATACATTATAACCTGCTTAATGTTTACCACTTGTATAGGAGTTCCCTCACAAAATTTAAACAAGCAATCACATGTTGGTTTAGATCAAGTGGACAAATAATAATTTGAACAAATAACTGCACTGGAAAAAATAGACAAATTTGATTTAAAAGAAATTGATACAAATTGATAGCACCAAATCTCAAAAGCATGACGTCACAGTGATGTAACTCTAATTTCTGAATGCCTGAATAACTTCACCTTTTTCCAATTAAATTGGCACAACTAACATTTAAATTGTCAAAACTAACATTAAAATTGTCAATACTAACATTAAATTTGTCACAACTAACATTTAATTTGTCAAAACTAACATTTAAATTGGCACAACTAACATTTAAATTATCACAACTAGCTTTTAATTTGTCACAATTGTAAATCATAAATTTAATTACTAATCTTTATTGTTTTAGGGGTATTAAAATAAAAAATTTATCTTTTCCACTTAATTGGCAGGGTTTTTTAAGTTTGAACTTCGTGTTCAACAATTAGAATGTTTTTTTTTAAATTAGGAATCAAACCCACTTCTCTGACAACTGTATATATACACATTGGAAACAAATTATATTTATTAATTCATATTATGTAATATATACAAATATATATTATATTTATAAAAAGGCATTGATATATTTATATATCAAAATAAACTAAATACACAAAAACAATTGTTGCTTAATATTTTTGTTTTTTGTTGAAACTTTGCAAAATTTGAAAAACCCTGCCAATTAAATGGAAAAGATAAATCTTTTTCTTAATACCCCTAAAGCAATAAAGATTAGTAATTAAATTTATGATTTACAATTATGACAAATTAAATGTTAGTTGTGACAAATTAAATGTTAGTTGTGACAATTTAATTGGAAAAAGGTGTAGAGGAATAAAATTGAAAAAGAGGACCTGAGTGACNCCACTTCTCTGACAACTGTATATATACACATTGGAAACAAATTATATTTATTAATTCATATTATGTAATATATACAAATATACCATATATTTATAAAAAGGCATTGATATATTTATATATCAAAATAAACTAAATACACAAAAAAACTGTTGCTTAATATTTTTGTTTTTTGTTGAAACTTTGCAAAATTTGAAAAACCCTGCCAATTAAATGGAACAGATAAATCTTTTTTTTAATACCCCTAAAGCAATAAAGATTAGTAATTAAATTTATGATTTACAATTATGACAAATTAAAAGTTAGTTGTGCCAATTTAAATGTTATTTGTGCCAATTTAAATGTTTGTTGTGACAATTTTAATGTTAGTTGTGCCAATTTAATTGGAAAAAGGTGTAGAGGAATAAAATTGAAAAAGAGGACCTGAGTGACTCTACAATACCATGGTGAGAATGATTATTTAGATTTGAGTTGCTGACCACAAAATGCATTTAGTTTATGAATAGGAATAAGGTTTTTCCACTATCATGCTTAGTTTTCTATTGATGCAATTCAACATACATGTAGTATTAAACTCAGTAATAGTGGGGAGCCAAAGTAGGATAAACTTTACTATCTTATATCCAAATTGATGACAATAATTGACCAACAATAGACCACATTGTAATATTGCAAATTATTAAATCTAAGTTAGGAAGCTGCTTTGTTAGATAGTCATATTTTAATGTTTGATTTGATTAGTATGGATGATTTATATTTTACAATCATCAGCTAGCGTCAATTTCAATTCCTTTATTGTTTGTGTGATTACATTACACTCAAACTAACACTCTGTATGATTTACAAAACAGTAGAGATTAAGTCAAGTTGTGACATTAATATTTAATCACTAAACTTATTAAGGCACACAAAAATATTCCATGTTTAGCTGATTCACCTGTGAATTTGAAGTGGAAGCAGTGAAATGGATGAAGCATTGGAAAAAAGATTGGCATACAGCAGATGCTTAAAGAACTTGATTGCAGTTGGTGTCTCCTAAGCAATGATGGTTAACAATAGTTCTAATATTAGTTAGACAAATAAGTTTAACACTAGTGAACAATTAACAAATTAATTGATTTTTTATGTCTAACAATGGCTAGGAGGATGATTCTACATGGTGACCATGACAGGACACAATAATATTAACAATATCAAGGAATGTCCAATAATAGTAATTCATTTGCACAAAGTTAATAAAGACGATAAAGCAGTAAATGAGATTAAACTATGGTGCCATAAAGTTCATTTCAAGGCAAAGAGAAATAAGGAAGAGATTAAAGACTGGGAAATAATTTTTTTTTGGAAACCAAAATCAGAACCTAAAAAAAATTTGCATAGAGAAAGACCCTAAGAATGACAAATAATAAAAACAGAAAAGATAGTGCCAAAATAGAACAAAAAATTCAATTATCAACCCCAAAGCCTCAACCACTAGTCAATCAATAGTCAGACCCCACCACAGATGTCAAACTTCAAAAAATTCAGATGTCACCAGAACCAAGCTCTAATGAAATTTTTAAAATTTTGAAGTAAAGCCATGAAAATGAATTGGCACTAAAAATAAAATAAAAGAAATGACCAAAAAATTTGAAAAAATGGAAAACAAAAGAAAATTAATATTTAAAAAAATCAAATCAGAAACCAGTGTAAGACTGGAAGAAAAAAGAAATCTATTCCAACAGGACATTGAAGGATTTGCAGAAGCTAATAAGAGAATATTTGAACAAAATGAAAAATTTGTGATAATGTATTGAGAACTAGAAAACAAAAACTAATGAGTGAGAACCAAGCACAAATGATGGAAATAGAACACTTGAAGGTTAATAAAATTAAACAAAGATAAAGAAGTAATAAATAGACAGGTTCATCAAGTATATATAGAAGAACCCCCAGAAATAGAAATTAGGGCATCCTCAAGAAACCAAAACAGAAGAAATGAAAAACAACTTGAATATGAGATTGAGCTCAAAGAGAAAGAAAAAATAAGATTATTGAAGAAATCACAACAGCAGTATTGAAAAAGATCAAGGAAGATAAAAAACATAATAAAGGTAAAAACCAAGGATGAAAAACCTAAAAGAATAAAAGAAAGAGACATAAAATGTTACAGTTGTGGTCAAAAAGATAATTGAAAACTTGTTTGTAAAAAAAAATAAACTTTATAAAGAACAGAGAGGCATATTATGAAAATAAAGATATATTAGAATCAGATTACAAAACATCATAAGAATAAGAACAAATAGAAGAAAACTCAGAAAACTAGAAAGAGTGCCATCTCAAGAAAACCAAGCACCAGTAATGATTATGACAGATCTGAACAACATTAACACAATCACAGTTGTGAAAAATGGAGTGATGGCAAAAGCAATGATTGATATATGAGCAGTAACATCTATTAGGAATGATGAATGTGCAACCAAATTAGGATTTCAAAGAGATGAATTAGAAAGATTACAGAATAGATTAATCAATGTGCCAGGTGATTACATAGACACCAAAGGCACTGGATGTGAAAATGTGAATAGCAAATACAACATTTCAACAGTCATTTATAATAGTAGATACACACCATTTGTTAATATATATGAATATAATATTGAGAGACAACTTTCTAACAAAAAAACAAATGCATAATTTTAATTATGGCAACAGAACAATTAAGGTTCAAGAAGAAGAAATAGAAATAGAAGAAGAAGAAGAAGGAAAATGAAAAATTTATTATTCAAACTTGAAGAGGTTAAAAATTACAACTGTACAGGTGGAAAATGCACACAATAAAAACTGAGGAAAATATAATTGCTGAAGCAATGCTATACAACCAAAAAGGCATAAATACCAAAAGAGTTTCAATGCCATTAATTACTTGTACAAAAAAATGGAAATGGGAAGATACCAATATTAAGCACACCTAACAGGAATGTCAATATTAAAAGAACAAATGTGAAAATCTATGGAAAGTATATAAAATCAAATATAAGAATAATATGCAAAGCAACAAGAAAAAGACAATAGAGAAAGTAATTCACAATGTTGATTACAGGACAAGCAGATGAAAAGAAAAAGTAATCAACAAATTTGACCAAGGGACAGGTGGATGAACACCATTGCAGAGGAAGCAACCAATTACCAAAACAAATTGAAGGGTATGGGGATGAAAGCAGAAGATGAGGAAGAAGAAAAAGAAGAAGAAAAGGAAGAAGAAGAATAAGAAGAAATAGAAGATAAAATACCAGAAATTAAAGGCAAGGAATACAAATAATTAACAAAAAAAGAATTTCAAGAGTGAAAATCAATATTGGAAAAACATAAAGGAATATTTAACTATGGCAAAATAAGTGTTGGAAATGCAATTGAAGAAACACACAAAATAGTTACTACAACAGATAATCCAATAAAATTGTCAGTAAAAAGAGTCCCTGAGCAATTAAAAGATGAATACAACAGAATATTAAATGAACTGATTGACACCAAAATTATAGGACTGAGTGAAAGCTCCTATGCCACTCACACTGTATTGCAAAACAGGGCCAAAAATATAGCTTGTGCATAGACTTCAGGAAATTCAATTAAGTAATGAAGAAAGACTCATACACATTACTACAAATTGAAGACATGTTATATAAAACAAATAAACATAAATACTTTACCTCAATCAATTTATGTAAGGCTTATTGCCAAGTACAAATGGAGCAGAAAGACATAAAGAAAACTGCATTTATAACACCATATGGGCTATATGAAGGGATATATATGGCTTTTGGTTTATGTAACACCCCAAAAACTTTTCAATGATATATAATGAAAGTGCTGAAGAATAAAAAACACAAAATCAAGGATGGTATTAATACATATATTGATGAAATAATAATAAAAAGTGATATGGTAGAAGAACACATATAAAAACCAGATAGAACACTGAAGATACTTGAAGAAGCAGGATTACAGATAAATGTGAGCAAATGCAATATCATTAAGGAGAAAATAGTATTTTTAGTAAGAATTATAAAAAATGGAAAATCAGTATGCATTAGACAAAATAATTTTAGTATAAATTTCTTTGTCAATAGATAGCACATAAAAATGTGATTTGTTAGATATCTTAATACATTGATAACATATATTTTTGGCTTTGATGGGTGAGCAATGTTATATAATGTTCTATATCTCTCAGATTGTTGAAATTTGAATGCTACTGATTGCATCTAACTTTTAAAAATTGAAAAATGTTCAAAAAATCAATACATAAAACTGCTTTGAAATCACCCTTGTTTTCACTGGAAAATCTATAAAAATATTGGTTTTTCTTGCACAGACATGTGAAAATAAAAATATTGATATTTAATCCTCAGAATCTGGTTGGAGGATACTTGAAGTTTATATTTATGTTTAAACAGCATTGGTTGCATGTCTAATTGATGACAAATTTTGTGCATTTATTTCAACTACATTGGCATTTTATGAGTGAAATTGATAATGAAACTCTCACCCTTATTTCTTAAATTGTGAATTATTTCATAATACTAGTGTACGCCCATTTGTATTTTGCAAATTTTGATAAAACTATTTATATATTTTTCTTAGAACAGACAAAATACAACTCAGTTTGTTATTATTCAACTATTAGTATGAATTACCATCTTACAAATACTGATATACAAGTATTTATGCTTACAAAAATCCATACTTAAAAACTTTAATTATTCAGATTATTGATGAGAAAATATGTAATATTTCATATTAGATTTGTATATTAGAGATCTAACTACTATTGCATGAATGAGTTTTGCAATAAACAACATAATTCTTATATTTTTTAAGTTACAATTTAAGGTGTAAAAAATTAATTTTGAATTTTCAAAGAATTGTAAAATTGAAATATATATTAATAGGTTGAAAACATCAAGGAGTTGTGAAAAAAATTAATCATTCATGGGCCTCTAAACAAAATTGTTCCACTTCTTTTAAGGTATGCTTTATAAGTATTTACTTTTTCTGTTGTTTACATGTACTATGGGTAACTACACATTTTATAAGATTTAAATTTAATCAAATTGGTGAGCACTGAATTTTAGTTTATTATTACTTTATAGGTATTAACTTATTAATTTAAGTGTTGATTAAAAAAATATATAATATATTTGTTTTGGATTTACGATTTTTCAACTTAAATAAAAAATTCCAGTCAAATTTAGATTGGATTTGAATTGCATTGGATTTGAATTTTCTAGGAGTTTCATTGCATATTGTAGAATCACAGGGTGCATCTATCAGCTCAAGTGGTACAAAGGTTGCAGAAGATTACCATTGCCAATAACAACCCATGCTCTAACAAAACAAATGAAGATCAGTAGTTCACCAATTTCATTGTAGAAGAAAGTTATTCTAAGATGGTTAAAGTAGTGACCAATTCACACTGCATCTTGCTGAAACCAAGTCTTTAGAATCCATCCTTACAATCCAAGGTGCTAATCATGTGTCTCAAGTTGTAATTTCTAGCTCAACAAAAACAATTTATCTCAGTGTTTATCTTCTCAGCTCATGTCATAAAGATATTAAATAATGTGTAGTTACCATGCATTCATGTACACCAACAGCATAGTATATTTGCATTGTGTGATAGTTTGTGCATGTTTGATTATATATTTAGTAGTTCTTTTATTGCCTATGCCTATGCTAAGCCTAAAGTGACCACAATATGGGCTCACATCTGTCATGGAGTGAGTTATCACCCCAGGCACAGCAGAGTTCCTCCCACATTATTGCCAGATCTTAAAATTGCATTATTATAAAATTCATACCAAAGCTAAAAAGCATTAGTAACAATAAAAATAATAAAGAGCAAATGTTTTCCAGCAAGAACAAAATTTATTTGACATTTGATTAAATTTTGTTCCCTATTTATTACTGGAAAAGGTAAATATTTACCATTTTACAAAAGTTAGCTTGTTTCCATCACAAATTAACTGAGCAATTACATATAATCTAAAGCTTGAGTGGACACTTACTAAATTTGAAACTTAAGTTTGAAATGATCACAAATTAATAAAATCACTAAACTAAATAGCACCAAATTAATTGGAGAGTGACTAAAATTGAATAAAAATTAAACAAAGGCCCTGAGTGACTCTACATGCCCCCATTGCATGGTTAAGGCTGTGGTAACAGTTGGACTGTGGGACCATAGAACAACTTTTGGGCCAATACATCATCCCAAGATGAAACTTCTGCATAGTGAGGTTGCCTAGTGATCTGCATTAATGCCTCCCATTAAATATGGTTTCACTGCATAACCAGAAATACTTGAGCTCTGGTAGCCTTGAACTGATAGGACAATGTAACATAATCTAATCATGTGGTCAAGTGGAGATAATTAGAGGAAAGAATTAAGACTAACTTTAGAAATAAATATTTATTATACACACATGATTGTTATTAGTTAAATCATTTTAAAATGATAAAGCAGTATTTTGATATTAATTAATTTGGCAGTACATTTGACAAATGGTGAAAGACCAAAGTCACAAATGCTAATTAATGCTGACATGCATAAATTGGCAGACAAAGGAAAATCAGAAATCAGAAAACTGTCAACATCTTAGATTTAACAGGTACTAGCCAAATATTTGATTGTTGAATAGTTTCAAGTATAAAAGTGGTGCAATTTATTATTTTGATGATGACTAAAATTCATTGGATTTACTTCATTTATTTTTGTCAGGTTTATTTATTAATTACAATGGAAAGCTAAATGGTCAAGCACTAGGGTATTCTTGATGGTGGTCCCCAACTTCATTTAATGGGAGCTTGGAAAAGCCTTGCAC
>CABFPE010000123.1:476414-489745 GCA_900660155.1 Hofstenia miamia | reverse complement strand
AGTATGCACATCATCTGTGCTAATCTTGGTATTGGGATAAAAGTGAAGGAAGACTTCTCTGAGAGATCCCATGTGGGTAGCATGGTGATGAAGAGCTAACAGTACTCATTCACTTGCTGCAGCGTCACCTCTTTGGGGTCTGTGATGCCAGCACATAACATGGTAATGATTCAATATGCTTGGTTACATTGTAGAATCAGGTTATTGTCTCTGCTTTATTGGCCCACATCAGGTCACCTGTGGCTTGGAATAACATGATGACAAGGGGGGTCAAGTGAGTTAATGGTTTAGTGGATCTTCTCTAACTGGGTAGAGATAGGCTGCCCCTTCTGAAAGATATCCTTGATGGTCAGTTTCCTGTTGATATACACGTGCTCAGGGTTACAACCTTCCAGCAATGCATCACAGGTATCTTTACACTCCTTTGTTTGCATGGCTCTGTTAACATTGGGGGCAGTCAAGACATAATTAATATGATCATTGAGATGGGCAGAAACTTTTTTCTTTCCACAGCATACTTTCCATGATGGCAGAATCAGTGGCGTCATTAAGCAAGATGGTGGGATACAGAGAAGGCTGTTCCAATTGTGACAAGGTAGCTTATTTTGGCATCCTTGATGGAGTCCCAGAAAGTGCTGCAGAGTCTGTGGCTCTGTAGATTTTCAATTTGAGCAGTAGAAAGGCAAAAGCAGGCTGTGGTACATTCTATGTCCAAGGCAAGTTGTCACCCTGGCAATAGCAGAAGGACCATTTTGGTGAAGCACCATTTCATGAGACCTAAGATATCATTGTCGCTATTAGGCTCAACAATTCTATCAAATATCACTGGTTTTTCTGCAAATTCTTCAGGGCAGTGCTCAATCATTAAGATTCATTCATTATTGGTAAGAGACCAAGTGGGCATGAGCTTGGGTGACACTGTGACCCCAGAAAATTTTTCTAGGTTGACAGCTTCAATGAGGGCTTTCATCACTGGTGATACCTCAATGGCTGATGAGGATAAGAGCTCTTCCTCATGGTAGAATTGTTCAGTGTCTTCATAGTTTGCCCTAAGAGAGTGATTGGGATGATCTCGCTATCCTTAGTAGCTTGCCACAGGGTTTGGGGGAGTTTGCTGTACCCACACGCAGGATAATTTAGCCACTCCAGGTTGACTAAGATTTCTGTGCATGACAGGACGTTGTAGTGACCAACTAGCTCAATGAACTGCTTTGTTGAACCATATTCACAGTGCATGAGTCAACTAGTGCACAGAGGTGCATACTCAGAGTAAAGAGAAGGAAACTTGGTGTGGCTCCCCACATGTATTTCTTGAGAGTGTCCAAGAAGATATTTAAGTTGGAGAAAGCAATTCTGAATCAGTTTACAATCATTTGGGGTAGAAGGCGACCAAGGGGTCCACTGGATCCAATGAGATGGGCGTAGAACTTCTCGAAATGTTCCATTGCTTTTTTAGTCTTCCCAGGAGAGGCGGGCAACGAGCAAGAGTGGAGCAGCCAGTTCTTAACTTTCCAGGCAGCAGGACCAATAGCAAGTTCATGGGAGCACTGCTTCACGAGTTTCTCTCTGGTGGGCTTATCCATAGGTAGCTGAATGTGAGGATCAACTGTAAGAAAAGTGGCAAGAACACACATGGCTCCACAGGATTGGATCACCAGCTCGAATTTTTCCAAAAACATCTTTTCCAAAAAGTTCTGACAATCTTGAGTATCATGGGACAAACATAGCTCATTGAGAGTTCTCTTGACGGATTGATGATATTGTGATTGGGGCTACGAATATTGATGGTAGGCCATTGTGTCTCTGGGCTGTGATCTGCTTTTAAATTTGTCCACACCTCATCAATTACTTGCAGGGTAGCAGCTCTTTGTGAGAATGAAAAACTGATATGGAGATCAGAGCATCAGACCAGAGGCCAGGCAAACTGATATTGATTGACACTAGTGATTGGGTCTGGATGCACATATCAATGATCAGATAAGTATCAACCATGAGACAGTGAGTTGGAATTTTCTTGCATAAGAGCAGGTCCATGTAAATGATCTTAGTAGCTGAGATCATGTGAGTATTATACATGCTTGTGGGCTGGTAGGAGCTGCTATACAAAACAGTCAAGTTTTCCATACAAAAGTGCAAGCTCTCAACTTCCTCTGGGATAGTATCCTGGTACTCTTCTTTTAAGAACATAACTAAGCATATCTTCTCCACTTTGGCAAGTTGATAGGCTATGTCAATTTTTTCCATTATTTGGGGGTGATTCACCTCATTGACATGAAAGAAGTAGACGACTAATAGGTTGTCGAAAATCAATGTTGATGCATTCAAATTTCTTTATTTTTTCTTTGCTGTTTAGAAGATGGCATAAGTGAGACAAGTTGAAGTCCTCATTGAACATAGTGTGAATGGTACTTTGCCAGTAGGGTGGCCTCATGCCAGCTAACATTTTGGACAGGTAACAAATAATAGCATTGATCTGGGGTCTATGCTCTTTGTCTATGATGAAGGGGATCATGTCGACTGAACAGGTTAAGTCCTTGGTGTTGAACATCCATTGTAACCTATTCTTAGTTTCTTCTGATATGTTGTCTTGAACTAGATGAACCACTTTCTGAGTAACAATAAATTATGGATGTAGGATCTCGTCGCCAACCTTAGATGTTTAAGCTTTACATTCCTCTGCTTTTCAGGACCTAGTACTAGCTGAGTTGCAGGAGGAAGGACCAGGAAGGAGGGGGTTTTGATTCAACACCAGGTGAGGTTATGTTAGATAATTGGGCAAAAGGCACTCTATGTTCCTCAGATTCACACAAAGAGAGTTGTCTCTGTGCATAGTAATCCAAGGTCTGCTCCTGCTCAAAGAGTTGTCTCAGAGTGTAGTAGCAGGAAGTCCACTCCTGAGGAGAGAGATTTCTTCCCTTGTAGTTGCGGCTGCTATGGGTGTCTTCTGCCAGGCACTCTCATTTCTGTGATGTGCCTTCATTTGATCATCTCAGTGTCATTTATTGCTTTGTTTCATCTTGCAGGTTGATTCATAATCACACTTGGCATCTTGTGGTTGGTTCTCTGTTCGTTTCATAGTTACTAAACAAAGATATAAGATTAAGGTCCCATTCCTGGGTATTTAAATGGTCTAAATATCTCTGATTTCTAGCTTTTCATTTAGGCAAAATACAAATAGCTATAGTGTTGCTACTACTACCAAGGTTACTATCATATTCAACCTGGGTAAGGTCGTCTTCCTCACATTTGGCGAGGTTATCATAATACTCTATCTCATTAACACCATCATTGATGAGAGAAAACTCATTATTATTGTCAATGACTGCATTTTGTATATCTTTAATTGTTCATCTAAGTTGTTAAAAATGGGCAACTTTACCATTATCTAATAAGTACCAGTGGTGATCCAATACTTTAACTATTTTAAAAGGTCCTTGCCAATTAGTGTCAAGTTTTCATACTTGGTTAGTGTCAGTAACCTGACAAGGAAAATAAGCAAATACAGAATCTCCATTTTTATGAGGTTTGCTGTACAGCTTTTTGTCAAAGTTTCTTTTCTGGCAAATAACAGACTGATGGGTATTCTGGCAGATAGAGAGGTGCACCTCCTGGAATTCCTTCAGCATCCAGTTCACAAAATTCTCCAGAGTCAGTTTGTTGTAGTCTGGAAACATGATCAACAGGGGAGTGCTTGCTTCACAGCCAAAACATGGCTTTGAAAGGGCTCACTTTGGTGATGGAGTGAACAGTGGTATTATAAAAGAATTTGACCCCTTCTATGAGGCGTCTCCAATTTTGACCAGCAGCATGGGCTAAAGCAACTCTGATCAGTTTAATGATGGTGCAGTTCAGTCACTTGATGACGCCATTTGACTGCAGATGGTAAGCAGTGGTAAACTCGTGTACAATCTCAAGTTCTTTCATAAGAGTGGACATTAAGGTGTTCTCAAACTGAGGACCTTGGTCAGAGACCAAATGCTCCATGAGCCCAAGTTTAAAAATCCATTCTTTGACGATCTTTTTGACAATGACTTTGGCAGTGGTATTGTCAAGAGGAATAAGTCATGCATACTTAGTAAAATGATCTATCATGACCAACAGATATTGAAATCCTTGCTCATCCCTTGACATCTTCTCAATGTCCATGTGGACAACTTTGTTCATTCTTTTGGCAACCCAACTTTGGAGCTCAGTGTAGAGTCACTCAGGGAATTTTCGTGATTATTATTTATTTTTATCCTTTTTGTATTAACGTCATCATGACATAAGAGTTATTTCAAGCTCAGGTTTACAAAAGAAATTATGTCCCCTTGATGGTGCTAAACATGTTGCTCAAATTGAATTTGATTTGCAAGGGAAATTGATAACATGAATAGCTAATGATTAACTGTGATTGTAAACTAAGACAGGTAGTTATTTATTGTTTTGAACATGTATAAATTGAGAAGCACTGTTGAGAAAGGTCAATAGATTTTATCTAGCTTCAATTACTGTCTACTTTTCTCTCTCTTACTTTGTTTAGTATTTTTTGATTATGAATATAATTGCTTAAGCTCAGCGACAATTTGGGAGTGCTTTCTTAAAGTACAGTGCGATATGTAGCTCCTGGTGATCATCAGATCTTCCCAGCCCAAATTGTGGACTCATTAAGTTACGGATATGGGTACTGCTAAGGAAATAATAAACCTCTCGTTCGATATTCAACATGTACATGCACTTATATTTTATGACACTGTGATGATACCATGCCGTTGGCTAGCATGAATGTCTGGCAATTACAGACTATTATTTAGTGAGCTGAGAACTAACAATGAAAATGAGATGTTTATTTTTTGCTATGAGATAGAAATTAATAAGTGAGACAAATAGGGTAGCACCATGCACTAAGTCGAGCACTAAACTGTTTCTAAAGACTTTGCTTCGGCTGGAAGCCATGTGAGTTGGTCATCTTGGAGTTACCTAAAGTATCTAATACTTGGATGAATTACCAATGTTTATATTAGTTTGTTTTCTCTTTATCTGTTCTCCCAGAATCATGGCTGTCGTTATTTATAGTGAACCTTCTGCAGAGTCAATTAGTTTTCTAGTACAATTACAGCCCATGATTCTACATCAGCTCTCTGCTCTGGAAAGTGTCCAGCTCCTTGAAGCAGTCATGCTTCACAGTTGTCAATCATATCTTGCTCAGTAGCTCTAATACCAATGGTGACGTAATGAGCATTAAAGGTTCTCTCCATTTGGATAATCCCAAGATGACTGCATTCATGGATCTTCCAGACAAGATCCCATTTGAAATACTCTGGAATTGCTTCAGTAAGCTTCCAATGGTAATGTTGGAAGTATCTCTTAGCAAATTCACTGATAGCATGGTCAGGGTTCTTGACCTTAAAGACAATTCCAGACAAAACATTATTGTGTAATTGATGGGTGGCAATTTCCTTTTCTGAGATCTCCTCTTTCACCATGATGGGGAGGATTGCTTTCCAATTCCAATCTGTGTTGATATCAGGGAGGAGCTCATACTCACATGCTGGGATGAATCCAAACAGAGTTCTCTCACCCAGCAGCTTTCACAGGTCTCTCTCATTACTTGGGAGAGCAGTGAAATAATCAGTGTTGAGATGCATTCTCCCTGGACAATGAGTGATAGTAAAGGTGAAATTGTTGAGGTATTCCAACCATCAGGTGACAATGTTTGACCTGTTGCCAGAGAATATTTTAAGCCATGCTAGTGTGGAGTTGTTGGTGTGAACAATGAATTGGTGACCCAAGATGAAGAATCAAAACTTCTTCAGACTCTCAACAAGCTCTAGCATTTCAGACTTTGTTGCTCCATAATTCAGCTCAGCATTGCAGAGCATCTGGATGAAATATGTTCACTTGGCATTCCTGGCCATTGATCAGTTGACTGAGCATGCCACTTATGGCAACGGAACTTGCGTCACAGTTGACAATGAATTCCTTTGTATTCAGACTGGGGATCTGTCTGAGCTCTTGCTTCACAGCATCCAGCTCTTCTTGTTCAGCCTAGGTCCAGTGGAATTTGGTGTTTTTCCAAAGTAGATTAGATATATGTTTGGTTCAGTTGGATAGTTCAGAGATGAAGGAGCCATAGTAATTAAGAAAGCCCATCAGGTGTTGGACATCCTTGCATGAGCGTGGAGTCTCAATTTGGTCAAGATGATCCTTCACATCATTCTTAATAGATATTCTTCTGGGTTCAATCACTCTTCCTAAGAAGGTAACTCGTGGCTAAATGAGTGAACATTTATTCCCATTTACTTGGAGTCCAGAGTCATATAGGATCTTGAGTGTGTGACCCAGCTTGTCTAAGTGATCAGTGAAGGTGTGTCCAGCAATGAGAATATCATCCATGTATGCAGTGATCCCAGGTTTGAGAATGTTGGCCCCATTCTGTAATACACGCATAACATAATGCTGAAATGTAGCCAGAGCATTACAAAGCCAGAAGGCCAGGTATTTCCAGTTGAAAAGGCTGTAAGGCGTAATAAAAGTGATTTTTGAGATGTTGGCAGGCTTCATCAGTATCTGCCAATAGGCTTTACAGAGATCCAAGCACGAATGGAGTGATCACTCTTAGTTTCAATGGCATGTTGTTCCCCAACAGCCTTTCCAACACTAATTGATCAGTAATTAAAAACATCATGATGCTGGTGCAAGAGGGCAGAGAGCTCATCACATTCTTGTGGACGCAGGTGTCCATAAGTTCTCTCATTTACAGCTGGGATCCAGACTGGATCACTTGGTTCACTTAGATTGTGAATTGCAGTAAGAATGGGCAGACAGGCTGCAGCTTTGAGTTTGAGTCAGACCAGCGTCACAATGATGGTTAGCTTTGTGGGATCCATTTGGATCAGGCGTGTGGAACTATTGAGCACAGTAATGTAAGTCTTTCCACAAGAGACATGAAAAAGGTCTGGAGAGAGATGTAGAACCCTTTGTCCTGAGATCATGATGTCCCCCTCATAAGAAGAGCTCGTAGTGACAGCAACTTATTGCCAGTGCCATGGTTCCATGACAATAGTATCAGTTAAGGTTAATAAGATTTCTTTGTTACAAGCAGCAGTAAGCTCCTCCTGTCGCTCACTTTTGCAAATAGAGAGAGTGCTGGTTCCATAATTGATTATACATGCATTCCTCTCAAGGAAGTTGTTTCCTAGAATGACATCATATGGTTGAGGCTGATTGCAGGTGTCAACCTCAATAAGTTCCACGCAAAAGCATTCTTGGTGGATGTGCAACTTGAGGTTGTTGATCTGGCCCTTCAGAGAAATAGTATTCCCCAAAGCCTCCAACAAATGGGCAGTGGAAGGTAACAAATCTTCTCTATGTAAGCAAAGCTCATCACAACAGGTGTCACTGATGATGGATACAGAAGCTCCTGTATCAATGGTGGCATTAATCAGCAATCCATTCACCTCTGCAGTGATGACATTAGTGCCTAGCAACAAAGTTATCACCAAAACATCATGTGCACGTTTTTTGGGAGGCAGCGCTCCAGCTAATTTAAATGGTTGACAGACTTGACCAGGCTGTCAGGAGTGCAAACTTCAATGGATGGCCCATCAATGATGATGCCATCCCCATCTGCAATTAGGCGGATAACTGCCCTACTCTGAGTATGAATGTGAGCTGACTGTCTTTCACTATCTGTCTTTTTCTGCACTGTAGCAGAACTCAAAGAGATTAAAGTTTTAGAAGTAGTTTGACCCATCTTTAGGTCACCAGCATCTGTCTTGATGCACGTTGTATTCTGTAGCATGTAAACAATGCTAATTGCCTTCTTCTTAATAATAGAGTTCAAATCATCTTCCAGGTCACATTTAAGTTCAAAGTGGCTCCTGTTGATAGAAGGAAATCCCTGACAAATGTACGAGAAGAAATCATGTCTTGAGTATTCTGGTGTTAGCTTGCTGAGGCAAAAGAGTCTATTGACTTGCGTAATGTAGGTCCTAACATTGTCTCCCTTCTTGAAGGAAAGCATCTTATATTGCTGCTTGATGTGAGGCACTTTGTAGTGGTCCTCAAATTGACCAATGAGTAACTGATAATTTGTCTTAACTTCCCTATCCAGCATCATGTACTGATTGTATGCAAGGCCTTGAAGGAACATGGGAAATTGTGCAGCAGTAGCATCTTGAGTGGTCTTATACTGCTTCATTGTAAGCTCAAAAAGAAAGAGCCACTTGTTGAATGACTGTCAAATTTCATCTNTTGGTAGGCAAAATGGATTGAGTGAAGTGTGGCCTGTGAGTTGTAGTAGACCCAATAGGGTCACTCAGAGGAGAAGGTGGAACAATCATAGTAGTTGGAGTAAATGAGACATTCACAGGTGCTGGAGACACAACTGTTACACTGGGGATACAAGAGCTCAGGGTAGCTACTGTAGTTAGCATTGTGACTTGAGAAAGGGTAGACTGAGTGAAGGTAGGTGCTCCACTTGTAAACAAGGTAATGGGGGTAACAAATGGTGGTGTCACAGGGGACGTTGTAGGTGCTGACAAAGCATGAGAAAGGTGGGCAGACATTGTCTGTGAGATAACCATTGAGAAACTTTCCAAGAGAGCATTAAGAGCCTTGTCCAAAAGAGCATGGGTTACATACTCAGGTTCTTCTGGGGGAGTCAGAGGGGAATGTGGGATTGATTCCTGAATTCACATCTCCAAGGCTGAGATGGAATTGAGCAGGCATCTTTCACCTTGCCAAGCTGTCGTGGCTTGTTGTCTCATTTCAGCTTGTAAGGCGTCAAAACAGGCTTTGCAGGAGTGGCGCTGCAAGATCTGTTCAGCAAGGGCTTCTCTGAGCTGTTCAACTTCAGGTGTCAGTGACTCAGAATACAAAAGAAACTGATTAGACAGGGTGGCAGGAACGGGGGTCTCTTGCAACAAACCTTCAGAGGGTGTAGATATACCAGAAACAGGTTTGGTGGGGGTAGGAGTTGGCAAACAACAACAGAATTAAGTCCAGCAGTGCGAGGGACAGCATCCAAGCTGCCAGCACTCATACAGGGGAAACCCTGAGTGGTAGTCCCATTATGAGAATTAGAGAAATTCTTATCCATGAGAACAAGAATAATTAAACAAGTAAAAGTAAAGTAGGAGAAAAAGGTAACAATTCCAATAATGTAGGAGAAACATCCAACTGTGTAGGAGAAATAAAAGCACTTGACAGATAGTAGCAGGGCATAGGTACACAATCCAAATTCTAGAAAAACAAGACAAACCAATATAGCACTAAGACTATGTAAGAATAGAGTCAGGGCTCAGTGATGGCATCAGATCACAGATCTGACAAATGCAAAATTACATATAAGGTGAAGTTGCACATTGATGGGTGGTGAAATAGATCGTGGTCAGGGGAAATCCATCCCAGCTGACTCACACCCAGTAGAAAAACAAAACCAAATACAATAAAGAAACATTATAACAGTTCTGTTTCACTTCACAATCACCAAGTGAAAAATGGGTGAACACCTTGCTAGGTGCACAAACTTCAAAACTGGAGTACATCTCCAAACGTCGATCCATCTGCACACAGTAACAGAATGGAGTAGATAGCTAAATTGACACTCCAGAGTGTCCAAGAATCACGTCAGGGTCACCATGTAGAATTGCAGGGTGTGTCTAGCAGCTCAAGCAGTACAAAGGTTGCAGAAGATTACCATCACCAAGAACAACCCATGCTCTAACAAAAATAATGAAGATCAGTAGTTTGCCAATTTCATTCTAGAAAAAAGTAATTCCAAGACAGTTAAAGTAGCAACATATTCACACAGAATCTCACTGAAGCCAAGTATTTAGAATCGATCCTTACAATCCAAGGTGCTAATGATGTGTCTCAAGTTGTAATTTCTAGCTCAACAAAAACAATTTATCTGTGTTTATCTTCTCAGCTCATGTAATAAAGATATTAAATAACATGTAGTTACCACGTATTTGTGTATGCCAACAGCATAGTATATTCGCATTGTGTGATAGTTTGTGTATGTTTGATTGATAGATGTAGTAGTTCTTTTATTGCCTATGCCTATAAATAGCCTAAAATGACCACAATATGGGCTCACATCTGTCATGGAGCAAGTTATTGCCCCAGTCACAGCAGAGTTCCTCCCACATTATTGCCGGATCTTACAATTGCATTATTATAAAATTCATACCAAAGCTAAAAAGGGTTAGTAATGATAAATATAATAAAGAGCAAACATTATCCAGTGAGAACAAAATTTATTTGATGTTTGATTACATTGTGTTCCCTATTTATTACAGGAAAAGGTAAATATTTACTGTTTTACAAAAGTTAGCTTGCTTCCCTCACAAATTAACTGAGCAATTACGCATAATCTAAAGCTTGAGTGGACACTTACTAAATTTGAAACTTAAGTTCGAAAAGATCACAAATTAATAAAATCACTAAACTAAATAGCACCAAATTAATTGGAGAGTGCCTAAAATTGAATAAAAATTAAACAAAGGCCCTGAGTGACTCTACAATATTCACTAATTACACATCTCTTATCTAATCTTCCACATGATAAGGTGTGTTTTGATTTCAATAAAAGATCTGAAAAATAATAATATTAATCTTTGTGCACTAATTAATTATTTTTCAAATCATGCACAACATTTCATTCCAAAATCAAATTATTTCTGTAAAGTATATATAATTTAAATGTAAAATGTGTATGTTATTATTATTGCATATTGCTTTTATTAATTTCTCAATTATTTAGGTTGACTACATAGTGAGAAGAATGATTTCTAAAGAAACAAAGTTCATCTCAAATATTTGCATTGACCATCACAGCTTAGACAATTTGTATTATGTAAAATACTGGATATTCAATAATTGTTCACAAATTGAAAAGGTCTTGAACATTTATATTCAGGTTTTAATATTTCATTATGGTAATCAATATTAAAAATATTCAGAGAAAATCTGTCAAATTTTTTCAATTCCTAATACTATTAACTAAATGAATAGAAGGCAGATTCATATTAATATATAATCCTGTTTTCATCTTGTGTATTACATGAAAGTGTAAAGATAATGCGTCATCAGTGCAAAGGAATTATTTGAACATCAAGATAAAACAAGTGCATTTAATTTCAAATAGTTTACATTAATATTAAATTTGCACTGTATTACTTGACCATTAGAGGGCTTATAAATTTTTGAATTAAATTTTGTCTAATGAAAGACAATGTGAGAGAAATGTTTTAAAGAATAGAGAAACCTAAGATTGAAAAAGACATACACTACTATGGAACCTTCATTCCCAACATCACAGGTAAAACAGTGAAAATGACTAAATTAATGAGGAAATCAGTACCATTTATATGGACATGGGAACAACAAGAAGAATTAGGCAACATAAAAGAAGAGCTATTAAAATTACTATCATTAAACACACCTGATTACACAAAAGATTTTATTCTTGATTGTGACACCAGCAATGTGGCAATAGGAGTAACATTGGGACAAGAAAAAGACAGAAAGGAAGTACTAGTACAATTCTTCAGCCATAATTTAAAACCAAGCTAAAAGAACTAGAGGTCAGCAAGAGCAGAAATGCTAGCACTTATTGAAAGCATCAAGAAGTTTCAAATTTTCCTAATAGGAAAAAAATTTAGTGTTTGAAAGGACAGCAGTGGATTAGCATGGCTAAGAAAGTTCTTGGGAGACAAAGCATAGTATCCAAATAGATTGAGTATCTAAATATATTTACATTCACAATAGAACACAGAAAAGGTATCTTACATAGCAATGCAGACTTCTGGACATTTCTCCCAGAATACCAGAGAGATATAGAATAAAATGGGGACAAAAATGGAACTCCAATATTTACCATATATTGATTATGAGAAATTAAACAACATAAATGTAAATAAAAAAGTACAGGCAATAATGCCAATAACATTAAAGGAAGACATAACAGAAAGTGAAATAGTTTGAAGCAGAATGAACACATGACTTTGAATGAAATTAGAGAGAAGATACAATATCAGTAGTATAGATTGGGTTCCATTAATGGATATTCCACCTTTTGATCTTGATGGGTTTGTATGGTGTGGCTATGATGTAATTGTGTACTTTGTCTGTCTGTGTATCTATGATATAATTGGAATATATTCTCTTTTGTTGTAATATTTGTTTGCAAACAATTTTGTTTGCAGCCTATTGTATAAAATGTAATGAATACTTTTTATTCATAGATTTTGAGGAATTTTCAAAATCCCATGAGATTAGGATTGTTGCAATCTATTATTAAAATTTAATAATTTTTAAATGCATATAATATATTCAATTTTTAAAAACCATTGAAATTCTATATGCACAAAATTTACATTTTTGAAAATATATTTTATTGCTAAATTTCTTCAGTAAACATCATAATTAATAAGTATTTCTAAACAAAAGTATTTTTTAACATTGAGAAAAATAAATACATTTCACAGATAATACATATGTCAATTGAAAAATAAAACTTTTTTTAAAAGAGTTTAATCTGTAAATATTTCCAATTAAAAATAATTTTTAGAATTTAAGTACATGTTTCCACAGATGTGTTCTCTCACCATACAGAGAAAACAAACATTTATAAATAATAAATTTATTTACAAAGAAAATATAAGATTTACTAATAAATAATAAAGTTCATATAGTGAATTTTGTCTACAGTTCAATGAACAATGATAATATTCATCATGACTTCATTGTTGGATGGTGGAGAAAGATACAAAGGAATATTCCAAGATAGACATTCTCCTTTTAATAATGTTAGTTGATGACTGTAATGTAGAATCGTGGGCTGTAATTATACTAGAAACTAATTGACTCTGCAGAAGGTTTAACATAGAAACGACAGCCCCGATTCTGGAAGAAACAGGTAAAGAGAAAATTAACTAATATAAACATTGGTAATTCATCCAAGTATTTGATACTTTAGGTAGTTCATTCCAAGATGACCAACTAACATGGCTTCCAGCCAAAGTGGAATCCTTAGAAACAGTTTAGTGCTCGACTAGTGCATGGTGCTACCCTATTTGTCTCAATTATTAATTTCTATCTCATAGTAAAGTAAACATCTCATTTTCATTGTTAGTTCTCAGCTCACTAAATAATAGTCTGTAATTGCCAGACATTCGTGCTAGCCAACGGCATGGTATCATCACAGTGTAATAAAATATAAGTGCATGTACGTGTTGCATCAAAGGAGAGGTTTATTATTTCCTTAGCCGTACCTGTATCCGTAACCTAATGAGTCCACAATTTGGGCTGGGAAGATCTAATGATCGCCAGGAGCTACGTGT
>CABFPE010000123.1:424801-434816 GCA_900660155.1 Hofstenia miamia | reverse complement strand
AAGTAAAGTAACGGAGAGAAAAGTAAACAGAAATTGAAACTAGATAAAATCTATTAACATTTCTCAACAGCGTTCCTCATTTTATACATGGTTAAAACAATAAATAACTACCTGTCTTAGTTTACAATCACAGTTAATCATTAGTTATTCATGTTATCAATTTCCCTCGCAAATCAAATTCAATTTGAGCAACACATTTAGCACCATCAAGGGGACATGAGTTCTTTTCGTAAACCTAGGCTCGAAATAACGAAATAAAATAATGCTGACGTCATGATGACGTTAATACAAAAAATAATAAAAATCAACTAAATAATAATCACGAAATTTCCCCAAGTGACTCTACAGTAAAACATTCAATTAGTACAATAAAAACAGAAATTAATATAATGACAGCAGTTTTAATTTTTACATGCACAACAAACAGAAAGAAACAAAAACAATCTGACATAGCAATGAAAAACAATATGTATTATTATAATGTAAAAAAATGCTTACCAAACAATTTTGTATTTTTTCCACAGCATTATTCTGCAAAGTGTATTGGCACATCATGATTTTCACAGATAGCATCTAAATTATTGGTTAATAAACATGTCAAATGTGGTGATAGATCAGAGTATAAAACCAGTGACAATTAAAAGTTTAAAGAAATTCAATTAAAAATGTCTATTGACAAACAAATGACGTTTTTTATAATAAAGTATGTAATAAATTTAACATCAGACAGTAAATTCACAGCAATTCATTGAAATAAAATTGATTACATTTTTAAAAGAAATATCTGTAAAACTAACTAGAAATAATATTGTAAAAAAGTGTTAAGTTAACATAAAATCCAAATCACTATAAAAATTATCATGATTAAATAAAATATTTTCAAATCATACACTACTAGAATTATTTCAACAGACAAAAATTTTTTTCTGCAAGTTGGAAAACAATCTCAATTATTATTATATGTTTTTGCCAATTTATACAACTATGTAAATGAAAGATGCTACAAAACTAAAATTTTAATAAAGTAAAATGATCTATCAATCACCATCTCTGGTACAAATGAAATAAATATTTTTTCAATATGTTTTTCTCACTGAATTCAAGAATAAAATATTTGCAAAAATTATTGATAATATTTATATTACTGCCATAAGTTGGTTATTAATGTTTATTGATATACATATATATATATATATATATATATATAAATATACCTTATATTCTTACATATAATACTTTCAATTGAAAATATTTTTTATTTTTTGCAAAAAATCTAGCCTGAATACAAGCATTGCTTAAATAATAATAATAATTATATTATAATATTAAATCAATTGTGTCATATGCTGCATTACTTTGAGCATTAGTTGCTATACAAAAAAGAGCTTTATAATTCATAAATACTGGTATATTATGCAATAGTTATTTTTAATATTAAAATTTGTGAAAGAGCTATTGAAGTTCTCTAGGGTGTTGTAAAGAGCTTGCAAATCAGACGAAAATACATGAAATAATTGCTCTCTAAATTAAGACTGCCTGAATATTGTTTCTAGATAGACATAAACAAACATCTCAACAAATTTGAATCATTTTAATTGCACACCACTAAGTGGAGGAAAACTAAATTGATTTGCTTCAAAATAAGTGTTGTGTGATAATTCAATTTGCAAGTTCATTACATGCTTTACAACAAAGTGAAATAGCGTGATTTAAACACGAAGGCTTACTCAGCAATAAATCAGCATAGATGGTTTTATAGATTAATAGGTTTTGGTGTAAAATGTGTGTGAAATAGACACTTTCAATTTTTCTATTGAAAAATCGACATTGGGAATAGAATTTTTAAAAATCATTGCAAGTTCTTTAAAAGATCAACAACCTAATATGCAATAGTGAAATGTCAGACAAAACCTGACAGGGATTGATCATAGATGCTTTTCTAAATGATAAAGAAACGTCAGCATTTATTATTTTATTGTCTCACTAATGTATTAACATATAGCAAATTTCATATGCGTGAAATTGAAGATATTTCTCAGATTATTAAATGAACCTAATTTCTTCCTATGGAACATGGTAGGCGATGTGTATGGACTTTTAATTGGAAGTATTATGTTGTTGTCTGACAATTCTTTCATTGCCTTAAAATATTCCGTTTTCATGTTTTCGGGTATTCTCTGCACTTGTTGACGTTTCAGCTCGTTTTGCTTAGTTACAATTTTGTGCTGCTCACCTATTGATTTCCTACGCTTATTTCTTCAAAATTAAACACGCTTCTGTTTTGCCTCAAAGTTTTTTCGAGTTGTGGAAATTGTTCAATATCGTGGTAAGCATAGCTTTCGGAATTCTGGTTTCTAACCCCTCTTGAGCTAACATCATTGTTTGATTTATGTTATTGATCATTTTTGGTATGATGGACATGGCGTATATTACAATCTTGTAACATTTAAAATTAACTACACAGATATGTTTCATTTAGCATGTAACCTGTTTTCCCGTTTTGAGCATTGCAAATTATTCATGGAATAGATATTCTTTTAGAATTTATGCCGTAATGAGCATAGATCATTACTTTAAGTGTTTTCATTTCGGATTGTTTCCCTATGGGGTGGTTGTGAACCCTCCCTTGTGACAGGATTCAATTGCGACTCCGCAATTTGGGGCTTTGTGTTTGCATGATCGATTTTTGTATCCTTCTCATTTACCTTGGCTGTTGTTTCTTGTTGTGTTGTGGGTGACATGAATCAATCGCAACTCTGCAATTGGGCTGGCAATGCGTTTTATTTGTCACACTTTCCACTGGTGTCGTTCCGGTTTTCTGTTATCTCTCTTAATATCTTCTAATATAGTTTCTCGTCAAGATGAAAAATTTTCCATCTACCCCGAATTTATCAAGCAATCTTCTTTCAGAACAGTTTTTTTACCAAGGGTTCTTTTAAGCCAGATATGCGGATGCTAAGAGAGACGTTTCTGGCGAAGGAGGTTTTGGACTTATTTTCATATTGCAAATTTTCTGATATAATCCATATTACGACTTTTTCAATGAGATGAGCCATTTTCAAGATCTTTGTGAGAGCTTTCAAGAGATTCAATTTTAGCAGAGCTTGTGCCAAGAGGAATTATATGACAACTGAGATTATGACAGTCGGAACATAGCAAAGTTAACACTCCATTACTAAATTCATTGAGTTTATAAAATTTTAAAATTAGTCATGTCAAAACATTGGTAGGGATGGTTATTTTTACATAATAACATTGTAGAGAATCACTGTCGTTCCATTCACGCAAGCTATTGTTACAACCAACAAGTTACATTGCACTTGCTGTGAATAAGTTGAAAAGTAGGTGTTTAAGCCTAACAAACTCACACTAGCTATAAAATTTGAAAGAACTCGATCGAACTCGGAGTTTTTTTTAAAAAATCAGGCTTGTCCAATGGGGTGGGATCCGTATCCATGGGACTCCATGTCGATCTACATGGACCTCGTGGGGTGGGGCGGGGCTGATTGTTCGCCCCATGGGTTTTGTGGAGATTGGAGGGGCAAGTATTTTAAATTTACATTCTATTATGCCATAAATTTAAGGGGTTGAAAAAGATCCAGAGAGAACCAGAACCCTCCCACAATCTACATATCTACATATAGTCTAAATCAAAGTATTTTTACACATTGGATTGTGTATTATTTCAATTCAGTTTAATACATTATTATTATTAAGATGAAGAAGAAAAAGGAGAAGAAATCTTTATTTAGAAATTACTTTGACAATATATAATTATTTAATTATACTGATAGCAACCCTGAAAGCGTCAATAAACTATACAAAAAACAATGCAAAATAGAAAATTGCTCCATTGAGCTATGGCGTTTTAATTTCTGCTAGTTGAATAATCCTGGTTGTAAAATTTGAAATCCTGCAATCCCTAGTAGTACATTAGGAAAATCAATCAATTTTCTCACAAACAAACTAATTTCTTAAAAATAGTTAGAAAAGAAAACTTTTTGCACAAGATATAATATCAGCATGAATTATCAAATGTAAATACCCATTTTAAGGCATTCTACAAATTACATTATGTAGTTGTAAGATAAACTGTACTATTTGGGTAAAAGACTACACAATAATGGAATACACATCAATAAAAAACCTTTTGACAATATGACTTCTATTGTTAATTTATATCATCCTGCATGTAAAGATAATTCTTCCAAATTTTAAATTTGTAATAAATGAAAGTTATTTATGATTGGACTGACAAATTCTTGTGGCACAATCCATGTTTGGTCAAATAAAGAGAAACTAACGGCACAAATAAGACTAACAGTATAATAATTTGAATAAAATATAAACACATGGTTATTATCATTTGATTATTTTGTACAATTTTATACAGTGTAGTTTTGATTTTAGTTATATTGGCAAACAGTTTGCATGCTGATGTTGTGCAAAAATTAGCAGACAAAGAAAAAGAGGGAAAACTGTCAACAACATTAAAGAACAGGTGTTTGCCAATTGCTTAATTGTTTACAAAAATTTAGTATAAATATGCAGTAATGGTTGTGATTGTGATGAACAAATTTTACTGGATTTATTCTATTATTTTTGTTCTGGTTATTTAATTATATTAATAGAAAGCTAAACATTCAAGCATGAGAGTAGTCTGGAGGTGGTCCCCAGATCTGGCTAAAGGTATTTCAGAGCAGCTGCATGATCCAGCCTTTCAAAAGTGCAGTGCAGCCAGGCGCTGGGACTTCTGATGTGCTCTTAGGTTAGGGTTATGATTAGGGGTTTTATGTGTTGTAGCTTCCCCTTGATTCATTCACAAATAATACATATCTCTAATAACTCAATGTAGGCTAACCCTTTTTAAATCCAAATTCTCTATTCCTAATAATAAAACTTATTATACATATGAGGTGCCTATGAGCCCCAATCACTGCCAGTTGGCTTACATTGTTTATACTGTTACTGTATCAGATTGTATCTCAAACAAACAACCATTGACCACTTCATGCTTTCTGCCAGGAGCATTGATTACTCACATGTATTCTAGGCCTTCATATATGTTTATAAATGTAGGGATATTATATGTAAGGAATTATAATAAGCTAAAGCATCCTGGTTGCACTATCATTCCATATTTGCTCAATAACAATAACAAGGGTAATCAATGCAATAAATTACTAGGATACACACTGTGAGTCATGTTGGTGAATCCTGGGGTTTCTTCAAAGAACAGAGCAGTTGCTAAGTTTTACCAAGTTGGAATTCCCTTCTCTTGCATGGTTCTGCATCAGGTCTTGACCCTGTAACATCACATACTCTCAACCTAAACAGAATGATATAGTTAATAAAACCAGAGCCACTGGAATAACAATAGTATGATATGATAAGGAGTGATTATGGAATCCCTCACCCCTTTGGCATAAATAAAAAGGACAAATTTTATAGCAATTACACATATTTCACTCAAATTACAGGTTGACAAGATTTTACACTCTGCATAGAAACATTTTTATGTTAATGAAATCAATAAACATGCTAAATAATTTAACACCTAATTTTTCAATGAAATTTAAGTACAGCCAAAAGTTCCATCATTAATTGCCAAATAATTGTCAATTTTTACATGTGTGTGAACAACAAAAAATTTTTTGCTGAAAATTGCTTTTGCAATTTCAGTAAAAAGCATTCAATTACATGCGAAAAAAATGTTTGACATGTGCTAATTTATGAGTCATAGCCTGCAAATAATTCATGAATAATCAGGAAGTGTGGCTAAAAGATGTGAATATTCATAGACTACATAGCCAAACTATAAATAATTTTAGAGTGTATATATGTAGTTTTAGACCATTGAAAAGACTAGCATATTGAAATAATCGTATATTTTTTGTTAATGAACTTGTTATGTACACTAAATAATACTAGTAGTATTAAGTTTCATATATTCTTAATATTACCCAGAAATTTTTTTATATTTAACAAAACTTATATTGTATGTATATATACAAAAGGTATTTTTTATCCATATATGCATATAGTTTTCTTAAGCATCTAATAAAAGTCTTAACATGAGCATCTTCACAAATTTTTCCATTTATTTTTAAAAATAACTAACTTCACTTGAATGAAATAAACCTTTTAAAAATTGATGTACTAGCTTGAGAGAATAAAAAAGTAACTTTTCATCATCATTTTGTATTAATGGTCAAACTTGTGCCTTTATATAAATTTCATTTATAAAATTTTTGTATTAATGATGGAACTTGTGCCTGCATATGAATTTCATTTATAAAATTTTGTGTTAAATTATTTATCATGTTTATTCATTTTTATTAATATAAAAATGTTTCCCTGCAAAGTTTGTCACTACATTCATACATAACTTTCATTGATAAGCTTTTTTGTTACAGTATTTAATGTATTTATTGAAGTTTCTTCTACATATTGTGTAATATTTTCAATAAATAGTAAAGTTCATCAATATATCATCACTATATAATGTAATGAGTAGAATGCCTTAAAATGAGTATAATTCGCGATATTAAATAAAACACAAATAAACAAAACTGTAGCATCATCCAAATGAATACAAGCTCCTAAGGAAGAAAGTTGATTAGAAGAACTTAAGATCGAATTTGAATGTGATTAAAATGCATTGTGGAAATTATTATTATCTTAAATTAATTTGTATGTTGCAACCAAGTAATATCAGTGCAATTGATTACAAATTAGTATTTGTCAATACTATTAATTTAGACCAAGTTGCTTCCATCATTTTTAGCCGCCATATTGGCAGCCAATAGATTCAAAATTTGAAATTGACAGGTACTTTTTAAAGTAACTATAAATTGAGTTAATTTCGTTGGAACAATTGATAAAGAAATTTCTTTGGAATTCTTAAATTGATTTCTTATTATGGTTTAATTATTTGATAAAATGTCAAGCTAAATGAGTTGTTTAGTAGTGGTTTGGATCCATCACCGGAGCGATTCTAGGTTTCTTGTGCCAAGCCATGAAAGTGCACTTAAGTTAGGAATAGGGTTTTTTTTATTCTCATTTAGCTGACTACTGATCATTATCTCACATGTATTAAAAATAACAATCTCAGAATAAGGCTAGCAAGTCAAAGGTAGGGAATTTTATTTATATTATTCTAGATCCAAATTGATGACGATAATGCAACCAATAATGTGACCGAGCATGTATCAGTTACTAGATGTAGGATAGGAAGCTGCCATATATTAGATTAGTTTATTAAAGCCAATATATTTCGGTAATGGCTATACATAATATTAACTAAGCAGCTAGTAACAAGTCAGGTTGCAAGTACATGAAACACTTATACAAATAGAGATTAAGTCGAGTTGTGTCTTATCTTGAGTATACACTGAGCTAGGATAGGGTACACATAAGTTATATCGATGAGCTGAGAAGTGGAACTCAACCAACTGGATGATATGCAAGCATGTGATACTGGATGTGGAGATTGGCCTTGGGCAGATGCCCAGTTACCAATGATTAGAAGAGATGCTGCGAGGCTTTGTCACCTAAATAGTGTTCACTATAATGTCTATTAATTAAAGTTAATGGGATTAAAGACGTGGAAGTAAAGCAGTACGAAATTAGTACATCCCTACCTGCAAGTACATTGCTCTGGTTATAATGAAATAGCAAGGAGAAACCGATGACAATGCCTGGTAGAGGATGTTACATTATGCTCTGCACCCCCACGTGGAGATCACGCCTTGTGATGCAGTCCCAGAATTGTCATTAATGGAGGCTTATCAGGCTCTACGTGCTTTCAAAAAAACTGCTATGGGACCAGATGGAGTCTGATTTTGGGTTATCAGTGCAAACACACACAACCTAGCAACAGTCATGCATCATGTATTTAATATGTCTCTTCAATCTTAATGTTTTCCTAACCTCTACAAATTATCCAATGTTCATACTATCCCGAAGGTTGGAAAACCACTTTCTTTGGACAATCTGAGACCAATTTCTGTTTCAAGTACCTTCTCACCTATCTTTGAATGTTTTGTGCATCGGCTCCCAAAGAACCAATTTGGTTTTCGGAAACACTAGCTCAACAGAGGTTGCAGTAATCAAGCTCTAAAATGTCTGTAATGCATTTTATTACTAGAATTTCAATTATGTCCGAAGAATTGCTATTGACCTCTCCAAGGCTTTTGACCGCATACCTCACTGTTTAGTTGTTCAGAACTTGGCAAAAATATAACCTGAAGTCAACCCTTATGTTAGATTTTGGGTAGCTATGACTTTCTGTTTAGGAGATGTCAGGTAGCAGTTCATGACCAGCATCAGTCAAAGCTCCTCTACACAAATCAAGGTGTGCCTCAAAGCATTCATATGCAAGACTCGGCTGATTCTGGGATACAGTATTTGTCTACATGGTGTCGAGACAATGAATTCCTCCTTTGTGAATACAAGTCACAAGAAATATTGGTCAAGTTCAGAGGAGATCTGTTCCCAGACCCTCTGCAAACCATTCAACGCGTAACACATCTAAGAGTACTAGGCTTCACAATTGACAAAAAACTTGGCTTCAAGTTTCATATCCAATCTTTGATATACTTGTTAGAAAAACTGAAATTTCTCAACTTTAATTCTGTTGAAATCAGCCATTTGTACTCTGTTCTAATTCTACCTGTCATTACATATGGTTCAGCAGTCTAGGGTGGTGAAAGCAAATATCTCCTCAACATGTTAGATTCTGTCCAAAAACGGAGTGTGCACCTTGGTATAATAGAATCCTTTACACATGTACGGACTATAATTTATAAACGTGACGAAACGCTATATAATTCTGTTTCCAAAAACAAAAATAATCCTAGTTGAATGGACTATTCAAAATCTGTACTCAAGTTGAATGGACTATTCAAAATCTGTACTCAGATCTAGGCCTTCTGCTTGCAATAAAGCAAAAATTGAATGGAAACTGTCGACATTCCTCAATAGATTTTTGCGGGGAAATATATTTTGCTTCTTTTGTATTAATAGAATCTTTATAATACATTATTATTATTATTATTATTATTATTATTATTATTATTATTATTATTAAATTTTACAGTCAAAATTGCTCAATCAAGGTTTTAGCAAAGCAGCGACGAAGTTTATTCTTAGTTTTTTAAGTAATCGTAAGCAAAGAGTAAAAATTGATAGAATATATTCAAACTATGTAACAACGAATGTAGGCGTTCCCCAAGGAACTGTACTAAGACCAATATTGTTTTCTCTTTATGTGAATTATATTTCCGAAATGATTCCTAATGGAACTATATATCAATATGCTGATGATACATGTGTACTAAGAAAAGCTCAAAATCCTTATGAAGCGACCAGACAATTAACCAAAGACATCGAAGACCTAATTGTGTATTTTCATATAAATAAATTGAAAATTAATGCAGATAAGACACAATTTATGATCTTTTCACAGAAGGATCATAAAAAAATTTCCGAAAATATTAACATTACGATATGTGATAATGGAATTATGCAAAGCAATTCTGTTAATTATCTAGAAGTAGTAATCGACAAAGAAATGAAATTTAATGAATTCTTTGATTAAAATTACGAAAAATGGCTGCTGGTGTAAAATACTTATTTCATCTTAGGCATATAGGGAAATCATTTCATACAGAATTAATACACTCATTTGTTTTAAGTCAATTTAATTATTGTTCTTTTTTATTTCAAAGTATCAACGCTCACAATAGGTCATCCTTTCTACAACAATATATTCAGCTCAATCAAAGAACAAATAAAATTTTCAGTAAAATTAACAGACAGGACTCTTTTACATTTAATTCCTGCGCATTGTAGAATAATCTAGATGTTTCTACAAAAATGGAACCAAATTATAAGCATTTTAAGAAAAAAATTAAGAATTACTTATTGAAAAAACAATCGTTATTGGGCATTTCCAATCAATTACATGCATGGAGTCCGTATATCTAAAATTAGTGCCCTTTAAGTAATTGCG
>CABFPE010000123.1:368344-379050 GCA_900660155.1 Hofstenia miamia | reverse complement strand
GATAGTTTCTAGTTGATTATTATTGTCCAAGTACTATTGCATAATACAATGATGCATTTCATCTTCCGTAACACAGTAAGTGTTTTTATTGATATAGAGTACTAGTTTGGTATTCATTCTCACACTTCAGGGTATTCGATTTTTAGATACTCTATGACCTGTAGATTTCAAATCCGAGTTGTGGAAATTGAAACTTACCTCTAAATGTTGAAATACGTTTAAGGCCAAGTAATCAACAATGAAAAACCATATAAGGTTCGTCAAAGTTAAACACTAGGATGGAAATTTTGAAGAACCTAATTGGTAATTTGCCTGTTTATTATACCGTTTATTAGTTTATAGATGGTTCGGACTGGACGCGAAAAGGTTTCAGCTTTTTACTGTAGTCACACAACGCCGTGATTTCATCATTTTCAGAATGCATATCTGATTCGTGGTGTAAGATAAACACATCTGTACACATGTACAGAAGTTGCGGGTTCGAATCCCACCGAATCAATGTGGCAATAATTAATATTGCTCTATATTTATAAGTTTTCTCTAAACCTATAAAACTCCCATTAAGCAATCGCGTTTGATTTCATATTTTCTAGTATTCCTGATAATACTTGGATATTTGCTGGAGCTAAGCATACATCAATGAAAAACCGTAATAAGGTTCTTCAAAGATACACACTAGGGTGGATATATGCAATATACCCTTCAAAGTAAAATAGTTGAAGTTAACACTGCAAAGTTAATCATCCAGTTGCAGCTTGACATAACTAGTAGATCTAATATTTTAGTGGGCTCGTTTTATTGCCACCCGATTTTATTTTACAAAAAATATGATAGTAAAAAATTAACTTATTTTATAAAATCCTTCATAAATCATTTTTCAATATTAATATCTTAAATAAACTATCTTCTATCATTTTCACATTTATTGTTGAAATTTGAAATATTTAACTAATTCTTGTCAATTGTTTTGTATGGTTGTTTCTTGGCTATTTATGGATGTTACAACAACCAAATATTGAGAACAACCAAAAACAACCATAAAACAACCAATTTTGCTATCTGGGTTGTTACTTTGTAAAACTGCTCTCAAAATTAATAAAATTAATCCTATGTCAAAGTTACCTCACTATGATCATGGCAAAACAAAAAATAGCTAGATAAATAAAATAAATAAAATTTTCACAATGGTCTCTGAGTGACTCTACAATATTGTGAGGAACAATTTCATGATCCCACAACTTATCCTAACATTTCAAATCCACTACTGCAAACCTTGCCACCCTGCAAGGCACGCATATAAAACATACATTCCTGAAAATGTTTTGCTAATTTAAATTTCTTGTTTGATTCACACTTTGAGGAACATAATTCTGTTGCAGAACTCTAACAGCAATAACAAAGCACTATTGCCATTCACACCCCTCCATATCCTCTGTATCTTGTCAGAGATCTGCCTCTGGAATGTTACAAACAAAACTACTATCCTGCTTGAACAATTAGAACTAGAACGCCACATACATACCTTATCACCATCATTAACATTCCCAATCTCACATAGAATACAAGAACTATTATGTAAAAGCAAATCCAATGAACTTGCCATAATTCCTAACTCTGCCAAGATCAAGAATTGGCGCTTTTATATGACACATTGCTAATGATGTCTCCACTAGAAAACAACACACAATGAACAACTCTATGGGGAAAATATTACACCAGAATTATCAACAAAGAAAACCTGTTACAAATTCTTCCAGTAACACTCACCAGTAACAAATTTGCAATTGCTCCTCAAAATTCTAATCCATAAGTATATGTTGGGCACTACATTTCAAAAAAATCATCAAATACCAGACAAAGTGGATATTATGGACTAAAATAGCACAGCTTAGCAAGGGTGTGTGGCCTAAATGCATCATTCATTGATTTTAATTTCAACATTGAAAATATGAACTCTGTAAATTACAGTGATCAATTTATAATTAGAAGAATTTAGTTCTTTGTAAATTGTGCAATTTTAGTTTATTTTTTCTGTTAAATATTATGCAGTATTTTTGTTATAGGTTAGCAGGTTAGCAACTGTGTGCTTCTGTTTAATTCCTTTACCAGTTTTGTTCATATATATTAGTGTAAAACTTTCACCAGGTTATCTGTTTCAGGTTGGATGAGCATAGTCACTCTTTGCATTTTTTGATATCCTATTTACTCATATTTTTACTAGGAAGGGTAGTTTAGTAGGAGCAGTTAATTAATAAACTGTAGCATTGGTAAATCCATACATCATATGAGCCCCTCAGATGATATTGAACTAGTACTACTTGCTAATTTCATACTGATGCCATATTATATTCCTACAGATCTAACAAATATCATTTATGCCTGCATTTAGTATCAATCTTCCCATCATTGTTGATGATTTACTTTATGCTGGTTCCTGTATGATCAGCTTTAATTTTCTCAATTCCCCTGAATATGAATTATATTCCATCATTAGGAGTTTTACAAATGGCTTGTCCTTAACATTCCATTTTAGCATGACTGGAATTCTGGTGGTCAGGGGTAGTTTTCAGAATAATAGTTCAATTCTTATTAAGTCTTCTTTGGCCTTGTCTGTTCCTCTCATGGTTTGCTTTCAATATTCCAATTGTCACAGAGTAGTTAGTTTTCTGATGCACCAGTTCATCCCAAAATCTTGTGGATAACTTTATTTGTCTAAGTTTCTGGACCTCTTCTTGCTTCATTACTAACTTAGATGTAATGCACTCCATATATTGTGAATTGATTTCCTGTTTTTATTAATTCATTGAATTCTTTCTCAGTAAATGCGTAAGTATAAATATATTTCATTAGTAATTCTGAGAGCAACTCCTTCAATGGCTCATGGTATCTTTTAGTGATTCTCTCCTATGTTTTGTGATCAATAGTGGTCAAGATTAAGTATCTATTATCTCTTGTCTCTATCATTTGGAGTGCTTGTTTGGTATATCTATATCCCACTTCTCCATAATGACACAATTGATCATCTTATGGGTTTCAGAGACATTTCTATTTCAGACAATTTAACAAGAATTCTTCTTCATGCATGTCCTGTCTTGTTTTAAGTTTTATTTATATAATGTCAACCAATTCATCCTCAATTTTCTCTTTTAACACTTTTTGGTGCTTTAGTATTGTGAAGCAGCCTCTGGGATAGTTCACGAAGAATTTTGACATTGTAGTTAAAGATTTCACATTTACAAGTGTCCTCTAGATTTGGAGAAATATTTCTCTCATGTTTGCTTATTTTTTCCAATCAGTACTTCTTTATTTGCATTTCTCTTAAATATTTTCTTATCATGTTTCATTGCTTTCTTATTTTTAACTGGGGACACATTTCCCAGTAGCCAGTTCTTAATGCTTGGTACTATCAGTATCACCACTATTTCATTGCATTTTTAATTTGCTATTTTTAGTCTTGTTTTCCAATCTATCAGGGCCTGTATTTCATCATCTGCTGTTAAAAATATTGTCATTATCTATGCTGTACTCCTGTACTTGATTAGTGGAAATATCCCTTTGAAGCTTACCTGTGTCTTTGAAGCTCATACTGTGTCTCTTAGTATCTTTTTTATTATTTTGTGGTATCTTCTGTTGGGTGTTCTAATCTTGATTTTTGGCCAATGCTACACTGAAAGTTTATCTGCTTTAATTTCTAAGATTCTTTCCTTTGGTTCTGGCTACATCTAATATTTACATTTGCTATTTGTTCAAGCTCTTTTGTGTGTCCCAGGAATTCCATGGTTTGGGTTTGCATATACATGTCAAGTGCCATCTTTGGTTCTACCATCAGATAGTTTATTGATTCCCAATGATCTAAGTTGAGGTCCACTTTTATTAGCCTGGATACTGACTGTAATGTCTAAGTATTGTCTATGTAAAATATATTCTGCATGCATTCTGCCATTTCTTGGAAAAATTCTGACAGGACTTCAGCCTCTCTACTGCTGATTATTATGAGTTGCACCTTCTCTATGTTCACGACCATCATTGTTTTATCTATGATAAGTTATCTTTTGATAAGATCTTCATGTTTTCTGTTTTCTACAGGAAGTGGATTATCAATAGGTTGTCAAATTCTAAGTTCACTTGCTCTGCCTTTGCTATGTTCACATAACTGTTGAGTATTCATTAATAGGCTTGTCATTTTTGTGGATGTTTCTGCCAATCTTGGTATGAATGCTCTGTAATAGTTAAAGAATCCCATGATTTACTGTAAATCTTTCCTAGTTTCTGGTTTGTGCATATCTCTAGCATCTTCCTTCATTTTTATTACACCATGTTCAATATCTTTTCCCAGTACGACATTTTTCATTTTTAGAGCCTCACACTTGTTTCTTTTGACTCTCAATCTGGCATTGTGTAGTATCATAAGCATCTTGTTAAGCTTCTCCAAATGTTTGTTGATTGTTTTACTAGCTACCAATAAGGGGAGGTGTTAGAAAAAAATATTAAGGATCAAAGTGTGCTAATAATAAAGCATGAAGATAAAATATATTTTAGATTGTGGAAATCACTTTCTGGAGTGTCCACTCTGCAATTTATTTTGCTAAGTTTGGTGACTGTCTCCCAAATTTTGAAAAATCATAAAATCCTCCAAACATAGTCATATGAGCCCTCATTTTAAATCTTATGATACCCGTGTTCTGAATATACAAACCTTGTAGTGATATTTAATGAGATTTCTGAAATAAATGCTTTGAAATATTTGAAATTTTCAAGCCAAAGTTTGTCTTGTAAATGCTTGTTTTTTAATTACATTGCGCTTTTTAATGGACAAAGAATGAGATATTATTATATATAAACTTTAAAAAATATTGGGCAAGAAATTTTGAAGCATGTGCATTATAATGATACACATGGCTTTATTATATTGTGTATACTCAACTTCATTAGTTATTCAAAGGTATATTATTTATAATTCTTTATCAAAAATGTGAGTCGAAAATATAGAGAGAATATATGAGGCTATAAAAGTTGAAGGTAATGATTATGTTATTTGTACTTTAGTTAATATTACAAATTAAATTGATTTTTGAAAATAGATCCATAATATGAAAATGTGAGAATAGTCACTTTGGACAGATGGAGTCATTAGAAGTTGAGAAACAATTGTTCAACACTCTAGTTATAATAGCTGCTCTATGTAATAAGGCTCTACGTATTCTTGAAGCTGCATCATTTTTACCTCAACCATCAAAATGTACTAAAAAACAGTATTCCATTATATATCACAAGCATAACTTTCCTTCAAAGAACAATGACATATAGAATCCAGAAAATTCTTTATGCTCTGTATGTGTTCTTTTCAGGCTGCCTGAAAATTTTTAGAAGACCAGAGCAACCGGCTATCTCAAAGTTGTTTGTTATCAAAGGACACTGCAGTGCAGTGGATTTTTTGGAACACTTAAAAAATTCCAAGCTCTATTGATACACTATGGAAATATTTCAAGTATTTAAGAAACTATGACAATAAAAGAAAAAATATCTATAGGGAAAAGCACAATACTTTTGTCGAAATAGTTAATATTGTATATGAATTTTGAATTAAATAATAAAAGAGCAATTCATGAAAAACTCTAGGATTGTAAAATGGGCTAGCAAGATAAATCATTTCACAAATTTCAACTACAAAACTCACCTTCTTCATTCTTCCAAAACTATTCTTCCTTTATTGATGAAAAATGGAAGAAAACCCAAAATAGAAATCAGTTACAGTTTAACCATAGTCATAAAGAGAATTTTTCTTCAATTAAAATAATTTTGAAGTAGATATGAATGATGATATTGACGTTGATCACACATTCGCCAATTCTAAAATCTCAAAGCCTTTTCACAAGAAGAAAAAACATGAATATATAGTTGCTTCCACTTTTTTCAACAATGAAGATGATATGCCATATCAATTTAGAAATATTCAAATAGTCTCAGATATCTTATGACTAAACTAAGAAGCAAATTTCATCCATGTGTTTTTGAATAATATTGTGGAATGTTTTCATTCCATTTTTTTCCTATATTTTTATTTTGAAGGTTTTCAATATCATTCCTTCATTCAAGATCAATTAATTTTTAACTATAATATATTCAATATTGTGCTATTTATTTGAAATCATAGCTAAATAAATAACAAACTCAATTTGGACTGCACAGTGCAATCAATTTTCTGCATGTGCATAATTAAATTTAAGATATTAACTACTAATTTTGAAATGTTTTGAAATTATTCTAAATAAGAAAGGATAAGAGGAATTTGTTTGAATAATATATAGGGTAGCACGATTAAATTTCCTTTTTAAGCGAAAGTAAGTAAAAAAATGCAAAGTTTGTTTACCTATTAAAATACTATGTTCAATTAATTACTATACATTCATTTCCTGAACTAACTCAACAAAACCTCTAAAATGAGTGGTCACATGATTATTATTGAACAATTATTTTTCTGTTCTGTGAAGTTTCAGTCACTAAGCCGTGGTCACATGATTATTATTGAACAATTATTTTTCTGTTCTGTGAAGTTTCAGTCACTAAGCCCAAAGCAGACACTATAAATTAGGAGGTGGACACCCCAGAACTGTGTTTGCACTCCCAAAATTATATTTTTCTTCACTTTTTTATAGTTTGGAACTTCATTCTATAGGTTAGGTCCTAACATCTCCCCCTGATTGCAAAAGCTCATAAATGTATGCAAACACTCTGTTGTCTATTTTGTGTCTGCCATTCTTTAGTACCTTGGTGACAAACATTAAAATGTGGCTGGGGAGTTACATAGACCAAACGCCATGTATATTCTTTCGTATAATCCATATGATGTGATGAATGCGGTTTTTTCTAGGTATCTAGATTTGATCTCTACCTGCCAATATTCCTTACAAAGATTGATGGCCGTAAAATATATATTTTGTTTTGCTTCATAGAGTGTGCCCTCAATCCGCGATAGTGGATATGAGTCCTTTTTAGAGTCATTATTTAGTTTCCTAAAATCGATGTGCAGTCAATGTTTTTTTCCTTGCTTAACAAAACTGTGGGCGCCGCATATGGACATTCACTTGGCCGTATAATGCTATTACTGAATAGTTCTTGTAGTACTTTGTTGTACTCCTCCATCATGTGTTCTGGTACTCTTCGTACTGGTAATCATATGGGGTCATATGTTTTGTCACGATCTTGTATGTTTCTCCTACCACTTTTCCCATGTTTATCTCCCCAAATTTGAATATCCGTACATGCTTCCTTAGGAGGTTTCTCAACTGACCTCTTTGTTTCTGTTAGGTAGTGATACTCTTTGTTATCTATCATCGGGATTTGTTCTGATTGGTCTTCTTTGTCTAACCAAACCACATTTATGTTCTTTGTCATGTTCCTTCCCTCTAGTCTTAACACTGTTCTGAGTATCATTATTTTGTCTCGTTTTAGGCTTACAATTTTATTCGTATAATTCATGATTGGTATTCTGCCTATTCCGTCATTTACAACACCTAAGCGTGCGGAATCATCACTTTTATTTTCCTATCTTATTTATTCCTATCTGATCATATATCATGATTTTATGTTTGTCAGTGTCTTTTGTCTCGATTTTGTGAGACCTCCATTTGTTTGGGTGTGATTACAGTAGGCCTTGGATGCGGTCAATATAGAGAGGATTAAACAACCATTGAAATAACAAATTGATTTGCAAATTTCCCATCATAGTTCAAAATAATCGTTGGTTTTGTAAGATCTAAGACTGTTATGTTTAATCTTTTTTCTTAAAAAGAGATTGTTTCCAAGATTTTCAAGAAAAAGGCATACCAAGATGATGATGTCATATTCTTGATACCAATTGCTTTAGTTTAATTGTAAATAAATTATATTAAATATAAGCCTCATATCAAACCAATGTCTTTCTAGTTATCTTATGCCAATATACTCACCTTGCATTGCTTGATCTTTCCAAGTGGCAGTCAATATATAGTAGTATTTTTATGATATTTACAAAAACCTTGACAATTTTTTACCATACAAAATATGTCCGGGCAGAATATGGGTTAAGCTTCTATATGACTGGGCATTTTGTACTGGTACATCGCGACTACATCTTATTCCTAGTGGAATTAAATAATGCATGGCCATGCTCTCCTCATTTTAAAATTTTTGTTATTTTGACTTTTGTGTTTTAACTCTATTCCTAAGTGGCACCACTGGCAGAAAGGCAACTTAGGGTTTCATTACCGGAGACTAGTTAAGGAGTTTAAAAAAATTAGAGCAGATGGTAGGTAGAACTTCAAGCAGAGTACGATGGAGGCAGACAAACAATGGAACTACAGACAGAGGTCAATCAATTGAGAAGATTGAATGAATACAGAAGACTATAAGCCCGGTGAAAGTGTCTAAAGAAAGAGAATTAGACACAATGATAGTGGTGGCATAACAGAGATCAGTTAGAACAAACTGAATAAAGATGAACTCGGCCATAGAGAATTAGAATTTGAGCTTAAAGAACATAGACAAAGAAAGTGATTACATTTAACAGCAATTAACCGTTCTACATCGCAACTTCTAAAATATGGGTATCATCGTTTGGGGTAACGTTGTTACCCATATTATATATGTCATATTACTTATATCACGAGGCTTAAAAACAAATTTGAACACTTGTAAAACTTTTGTATAGTAGTTTTTAAGTATTTGTATGGAAAAAGCATACTTCCATTCTTCTTCAGTGAACACTTTGCCTTCTTTAATATCATAGATTCACTCATCCATTGACGCATATAGTCATACATGTATTTGATAGGGCATCAATACAATAATTACTACTACTACTAATTCTAAAACGATTTATTATCAACTACAAACTACAAAACTAAATAATTCAAATTTCACTAAATTCACAGCTTTAGCAAGCTAAGGGACCCTAAAGTTATGTGAGTATTCCTTACTTGGTTTCTTTTCAATGAGGAAAGAGTGTTTTGATTTCAATCGTTAGTAATTTGTCAGCAGATCTAACATGTAATGGAAGTTCAATAAAAATTTCAGAAGCAAGGTTAAAAATGAGTTTTTCCGAAGCTATTTTCAATTCTGCGTGACCTTAAAAATAAATGTAATCTTTTGTTATAATTTAAGTGAAAGAAAATATCATCGGAAGAAAAGATCAAGTTTTTGTCAAACAAAATCCCTAAGAAATATAATGTGGTAAGATATTTTGCATAACTATAAGATCTCATTATGTTTAGGTTAATATAATGGTTAGTGACATGTGTATATCTAGAAATGTCGGAGATTATTTCTATTGCCCAATTAGTTATTTTATCAATGCGATTCCAAGATAGTTTGTAGTTGCCTATGCATAAAATGGAAGCATAGCTTAAAACTCCGTAAGTATTTGAGCGCGCATAGTTTATTAAGAAGTTTTGTGGTACACATCTTTTAATCAACTTCAATCTTGCGTTTAAGCTTGCCAAGTTTCAAAATTTTTTAGTCCAAGAAATCTTTGAAGTTCAGTGTTTTTTAATAGATACACCCAAATACTTTGCAAATGGGCTCTCTTCGATTCTTTGTTCATTTATACAAATAAAATTATTCTTTCAGGGATTTGGAGTTTGCTGCAGTAGTATAAATTTGGTCTTGTTTCCATTAAGAGTTAATTCGTTTCGATCAAACTATAGTTTAACACTAGTAGTTAATTGCTTAATTGCTTCATAGCATCATTTTTAAACTTACTACTGACAAACATACAAGTATCGTCAGCATACTGAACTATTTTGCAATCTCTAACTAATCAACTATATCATTGATAAAAAGGTTAAATATGATTGGGGCAAGCACCGACCCTTGTGGAATGCCGCGGGATATCAATTCATAATTAGAGTAAACATTTCCACTCTTTACGCTTCCGTATCTGCCGCCCAAAAACCTTTGAATAATTAGTATTGCATTTTCACTGAAGCCGTATTTAAGTAGTTTTCTCTCCATTAACAAATGCGACATACTGTTAAACGCTTTCGCTAAATAAAGGAAGGATACTGCTACAGTTTTGCTATCATTATTAATGCACATTTCCACCTTTCTGTTGCGTATAGTAAGGCGTCAGATGTTGACACCTTTTCTCGAAAACCAAATTGATATTTAAGATTTTTTGTTCTTTGACATACAGCTTTATTTGTGTATTCAAACTTTTTTCTAGAATCTTGGAGAGCATGTGATTGTTATTGAACAATAATTTTTGTAATCGCTAGGGTTCTTATCTTTGTATATGGGAGTTACTACGAAATATTTTAATATCATTGGAAAGTAAGAGTGTCGGATGTAATAGTTTATAATAAATGTAATGTAAGTTAGTGTTTCAATAAAGGCAAGTTTGTAAATAAAATTCGGCACAGTACTTGGTCCTTTTGATTTAGGATCAATAATACCTTCAATGTTTTTTTTAACTTCGAATTCTGAAATATACCTAAAAGTAGAACATAAGTTTACACTGTACGATGTTGTCTTGATATGGTAAGGGGACGCCTGAAATTTGCCAAAGTTTACAAATTCTTTATTCAATGCAGTTGCAATTTCATAATCCGTATTAATAATTTTACTGACGAGCTTTATCTATGAAATTTTATCATATTTCACACGTCGTTTTGTCAAATAATAATAATAATAATAATAATAATAATAATAATAATAATAATAATAATAAT
>CABFPE010000123.1:344745-362508 GCA_900660155.1 Hofstenia miamia | reverse complement strand
TATATATATATATATATATATATATATATATTGCTAAAAATACACAAATACTTTTAAATACATGTTGTTTTCTATAAATTAAAAAGACATATCAGAGTTGGAATTGGGCTTTGCCCCGCATTATTGGCTGGTGTAATACTTCTAACATCTAAATTTTGACAACTATAAGGAAAGAGCGTTTATGAAAATTCCACTTACTTTGTGCTGATGTAACTTTGTGTTGATGTAAGTTGGCAGAGAATTTTCGTAACTAAGTTATAAGAAGTGATATGTTCCCTAAACGATAAAAAAACGACTACACACTCAATGCTATTTGATAGCAAAATGCAATCATTAACAGAAAGGGCTCACGCCTGCTCTAGGGCTACGGCCCTGTATGACACATTTACTGTATAATGCAATTTGAATTTGAACAAAATTGAATTAGCATGTTTGACGGACTAATGCGGATACCCACCTATGCACATGTTGATCAATACATTCTGATAATTTCCCAATCAATTTCATAGTGTAGTGTTTATAGGCCTCTATGAGGCGGAAGACACAATCACTGGTGTAAAAGAAAAATAATTTGTACGGGTTTGGGCCGAAAAAATTGGTGTTTTGAAATGTGGCGGGCTGGGCTTGGGCCTAAGCTGCATTGGACCGGGCTTTGGCCCAAAAAATGGCCCCAATTATAACCCTGATTATTGGGGACGAAGATCACTAACAACATTTCAATCTTTACAGCATATTTCATACTCAAAAGAAGAGTGGAAAAATTTGTATCCCTTTGAATTATTGTTTGACTTAGCTCGGATTCAGGGTAAGTGTCATCATCAAAATGTCTTCATTACTTAAATCACGATTGGGGAGAAGCTCATCACCAACTCCCCAACTATTTACAAGCAACATTAGAGCTTTGAAAAAAGAATTGCATGTACGTAATCTAATATTTAAAATTACTTGACATAATACAGTATTCTTAATATTTGTTAGATCAAATAACTTGGGGTTATAAATTTATAATATATAGGGATCATCATAAAAATGCAGTTAATATTGTAAAGAATGCTACTAAACATTGCTAAAATTTAGCATTGTTAAGGATTGCTGTTGATATAAAAAATCATGAGTTTTTGTTTGTTTGCCGGAATTTCCAGTCGTTTAGCAACATAGCGTAATGTATGGACTCTAGTTTGCATAATTACATGAAATGACAAAGGCCTGATAAAATCCAATTGATCAATCTATATTGAACCATTCAAACTTTACAGTTAAAGAAGAGAATGATTTTGTTCTGTAGCAATTTATTCCCTAGCATTGATTTGTCAAAATCTATGATTTATGCAAAATATGATTTAAGAAGTTCAACATTTTGCCTTCCTTGGGTAATGACCGCGGGCACTGCTTAGTCGTTAGCCAGCTGAGCTGCGGCCAAAGATTTCGTTTTGCGGTCAAATTCCCTCTAAGATTCATTTCTGAACATTACTGAACACTGTTATTTTGATGAATATTTGTATTTTTGTTTTTAAAACCTAGTTGCTTTGACCATTTTCATTAATTGTTCAAACTGAGCATGTTTTAATCATTCCATTGAAAATTGCAGTTTTTCACGTAGCAGTAGTAAAATGCGCCGACTATGACAAAAATTACGGCTAGCGACCAGCTACTGGCAAAACATTCCGGTCAAAGACTTACGTCCAAGCCCAATGGCCGGATAAGGTCAAATTTTATTTTGCACCATTGAGCTCATATTTTGAATGACATTGAAGTGGTAGATTGATTTGTTCATCTTCAAAACTAAGAATTTTAATTTATTAGTATTTAATGATAATGGAATTTTATTTGATAGAGTACGCATTTTCTAAAAAATTTATTATGATTCCATCAATATTTTAGCTGCATAGCGTAACATTATCATCACACATAATAATCCTCCTTAAAGTTCAGCCTTAGGGCAATTCATTTATATAAGTAATGGCCAAGATTTCATTATTGCTAGTTGATACTGAAAGAATTAATTCAGCCTTATACTCTATACTATTATGAAATCATTTGCTAGGGCAACATCAGAACAATTGTTTTCCACCAAACCAAAACACTTTAAACATGAGTGTAACTTGTAAACTGACGCAGTATTAAAATATTTTCCTAGATAGGCCTATAGTATATGTAAAAAGAGTTAAATCATCACTAAAATAAATATACTCCAAATATACAGCAGTTGACATGTATTTGTTTATTTATTTATAAACCCACATTGTTTTTGATTTTTGAGATAAAGTTGTACAAAATACTTGTATAAATTATCAACTTAAACATTAAAGATAGTTTCGACAATAACTTGTACAGTACAATATTTCAATTTAGTTAATATTCATTCAACTTTGTGAATTTTAATTATATGCAATTTTCTAAACATCAACCTATATTCAAGTTTGCAAGCAGTTTCAAATCAGAATTGAAACATAGGTGCCAAATTCTCATTAAAACGTTTCTAAACTTTTCTCCATTTTAGTAAAGCATTATATTTACAAGCATTTTCATTCAAAGTACGATGATCATTATCACTGAAAAGATCTTCGTATGATTGAAACATTGAATTGAGTTAAAATATCAATACTTTATTTTTTTTTATTTTCTGAGAATAAGTCTACTCTGTAGAAGATATTTATCAAAGAAATCAGTTAGTTTAAATTTCATAAGTAATCCCAAATGAATATCGATTTCCCTGCTTGTAGAAATATGCAATACATTTCATGGAGTTCAATTTTATCCAATTGCAGCAGACCTTTCAGTTTATATTCTATAAAGTAAATTGATTTGAACATTTTCTGAAATGCTTAATTTCCAGTTTTTCTGCGTCATTTCAATAACAGTATGCAATGTATTTATAGAGGCGAACAACAATTCAAGTGAAGAAGTCTTAATTGTTGTGATAGCGAGCTCTGATTCTCACTCAGTTTACTATGGCTATCAAACTGCAATAAATTTATTAAAAGAATCTGGACTCAGCAATCTCATAAAGTTTGAGTTTCGTTTTGATGAAGGTAATGAAGGACTGGCGGTGAAGCACATTGTAGATATTTTAAAAGAAAATCAACGAATTTCTGCAGTTGTTGGTTCTACAAGAAGCGCATGCTCCATGGCCTTAGGTTTGTATATGAATGCCATTAATAAGTTGCCAAGTAGAAGTTCAGCGTATGAAATTCAAATTAGTAATACTTATTTAAATTTTTTTAATGTCTTTGACAAAAATACCAATTTCTCTAGTCTATTAGAAATGGAGGCAAAATATTATTTTCATAAAAAAATTGTGCATCAATACTTCAAAAATTCATAGTAATAGCGGTGAAATCAACTCGTGTCAGGTACAAATGCCAATTTTGAAATAACTTTGTTAATAAAGTCATTAATTTTTTCTAATAATATTATAATATTTTTCACAAACATTTTCGAATATTTGTACGATTGAATAAATATAATTTTGAATGGCTTACAATATATTTGTATTACATTAACTTTTTCTTAAGTTAATGAACCTCTTAATACAATGAACGAAATTTATATTTTATATTGCATATAATAAATTATAACGGAAACACAATCCCATATTTTTGTCGTTATGCTTTGATTTCAAAGTAAAAAGCTTGTGAAATTCCAATATTTCTAGTAGTACATAAATATTGTAAAAAAGCATAAAGAAACAAAATAACATATTTTATATTCAGCAAATTAAATACTGCAATTTTTTGTAAGTTGTCGTTTGCTAAATTTCTTAAGCCCATTCAATCCTTACCCAATCAGTTCCAACTGTTTCATTAATTACCTTAGTATTTTCCCTAGAGATGATAATGTTAGTAGAAAACAGTTGATGCCAATCGGAGAGAAACAGCAAATCATTCTTATTTTTTATAGTTTAGCCTTAATGAGTACCTAAAATTTTGTTATTATCTGATTTGGGGCACCACAGACCTTGTGAGTTTGAAGAATGTCAAACAATTATAAAAATTTTTATGCTTTTTTATGTTATTCAGGTACAGAAATTCCCCTAGTACAAATATTCACCATTAAAAGCGGACACATTCACCAATAAATATCATGTTAAGTTTGACGAAAATTGTATGAAAATATATGCAATAATGAGACAATATAATTTTAAGGTCATATTAGTTAACGAAATTACTTATTTTAATTGCTGCTAAGAATTTTGAAATTACATTGCTATTCCGATAGAATATTGAATTGCATTCTTAATACGTGTATAAAATAATATTTCAAATTTATGGACACCGACTTGCAAAGCTATGAATACATTTATATTTTCAAGAATCGGATCATTTTTTGCTTAGAAAAAAATGATTTAAACTCGATCTGGTTTGAGCCTAATCAATATGCATTTACTAATACTAATAGAATATGAAAAAATAAAATAAAAAATATTTCAAAATATTTCTGATGCATTTGATCACTAATAAATGCCATTGAAAATATGAATTTTCATTAAATGTTCAAATCTTGGTTACAAAAACGCAATATTTGCATTTGAGGGGAAGGTATACGTTTATATGACTTACATTCTCTACGACATTTGCGTTATATATATTTAATTTATATTTGAATCTCTAGAACAATTATCTATATAATAACGGAAGCATTAATATATTTTCTAGGAGAACTCAAGGGACATCTTAAGAAAAGCATTAAATAATTTTCGAGAAAATCTAATCCATTAATTCTGGCAAATGTTTTACGTATTGAGCCTCATTGTGAATAATATGATTAATACTCACTTAATGATATCTTCTTCGATTTTAGAACAATTTGACATTTATTTTCAGCAAAATTGAAGGGAATATCCAACCCTATATTTTATAAATTATAGTTTTGATATCGAAAATAAAAAGGGGGTTTACAACTTCAATATAATCAGGAACATCGCCAAGGTAAGGATATTGAGATCAACATGGACCGGACAGGGCTTCAGTCGAGCTGGGCCGAGGTAAGAATTGACTATTGAAAATGCAGGAATGCTATATAATTTATAAATAAAATTTTCATTATAACTTTTACATTAGCATCCTATACTATTGTAAATTTCAGTATCTATCATACCAAAATTTGGTGAAGCGATCAAAAATTAGAGAGAGTTTTTCGATAAGTCTTAAAAAAATGAACCTAAACTGGGCCGGATTGGCATTCATATAAATGGGTCAGTCGAAGCCGGGACCGGCATGGGTATAAATTTTCGGCCCAGGTCCATATCTGAGTGGGCCTGTAGGCCAGAGTTGTAACCGGACAGTGGTCTGAAGTACGGACCCTTTAAACTATTAATTAAGCCCAACATAGATCGTTGCAACTAATAAAATTCATGTCCAGGCCCGACCCGAGCAGGTCATATCCCAAACAATTATATAATTTTTTGTAAGTAAATGAAATTGATTGACGCTTATGCTATTACTAAGTGAATTTGTGAGATATTTGCTTCATTCTCAGTCTTCGGCCAACAAGCACGCCTAGTTACAACTCTGTTGTAGGCTCCTTCAACTACAGTTTGGGTTAACTGTAAATTATTCACAGCACGTTCAATAACTCTGGCATCAATGTATTACCAGAAGACACGAATTTTCCAATAAAAAATATAATAGCCCTTATATAGTCATGGTGAAAACTGTTAGCAAAAATTTATTTAGTTCTTGCATTAAGCAGGAATGCTTTGAACCTTCTCACTAATAACATAGTATTCACTAATGCAAATTAGAGTTGGACCGGTTCGACCCGACCGGATGGTTGGCAAGCCGGATCCAGGGTGGCATATCAATGAGCACTGATGGTCCCTCCCTGGCTTAGACCCGAAACCCACTGTGATTAATTCAGTGCACAATTCCTGATTTACCAGGTTTTGATTGTGTGCAATCCACCAGAGATAAATTCTCCGCGTTTTTATTAGCATAAATTGATTTGCTACACTCTTCACTAATTGCAGCTACTATTTAGGCAAATTTAGTTAAGAATTTTAAGAGAGCGTGGCATCAACCTTATGAAGGCGTTTCGGTTTGACCACTTTCTTTGCACGCGAAGGAGAAAGTAAGGAATTTTCCATGCTAAAAAGTAAGATTATATGCACATAAAACCAAAATAGTTTCTGATCATTTTGAAAGTTCTTTTGATATTTAAAATATACATGAAAATGCAAAGACAGAATTATACACCTGCACTGCTTGCTCATAATTTTTTGTAGCAAAACGATTGTTTAATTACTTCTTATTAATATTAATACTTCCATTGCATTGAATTTAAGGTTTATGGTTTGGATTAGTGATATATTAGTTTATTTTTGAAATTACATTTTAATTACTTGTATATACAGGAGGCCTGCGTAACGGAATTTTCTCCGCTATCACCAAATACCGACCTGAATTTAAATTTACTGCCACCAGCACATTACTACTGAAACTCGTATTCTCTTATAAAACATATCTAGACTTAATCTGTACTGAAATTTGAATAATTTTTAAATTAGAATAGCATTATAAACTTAGCCTTTAACATTTTGCGTTCTCATTCCCTAACTTTGAAAAAATATCTAGTCGAGTCGCAAATATCAAATTGTAAGCGTGGGCCGAAACCGGTCTAAGTTCTGGAGAAATAGATCTGTTGACCGGCAGGTTATAGCCAGTTGAAGAAAAGCTTTACCTGTTCAGTCGGGTTAGCAAAAATCTTTTCGGGGTGTCTATTTTGTGCCACTTCATCTGTGATGCTCCAGAGCTCCTTTAATATAGCTGGGTTTATGACAATTGTCTATTAATGTTTTCCATAGGTGTCAATTATAGCTAATTCAGGGCTCTGCGCAGCAAGGTACCCTAGTAAATACATTTGGAAAATTAGGCAGAAATTTGCCAAATTATTGCCAAATATTTAGAAAGGATTTGTAAATCGAATTTTGGCAATTATGAATTATAATTAAAATATTGATAAGTGTTGTAGATTTAAAAATTTTCTTGTATAAACATAAAAAAGTAAAAGAACACAGATGATAACGCTAGTCCATAACGAGTACTACTTGTGTACTTAATGTTGCATAAATTATTCTTAGATATATAAATATTTTAATTGTTTATAATAGTAGTCAATGAAAAGTTGAAATTTTCGTTAAATAGTTTTCAAAAATGTTTGAAGTAGTTTATTATATATTAAGCAACCTTTTATTTATTCATATACGCTGTACATTAATGAATATACAAATTGTACAAATTTGGAAAATTTGGCAACTATTTAGCAAATATTTGCCAAATATTTGGAATATTGCCATTTACAAAAATTTTGCATTTTTATCAAAATATTTGGCAAATGTTTGCCAAATTTTCCAAACGTATTTACTAGGGTAGTTTTGAAGAGACCTTAATTTATAATTATCTAAAAATGTGAATGTAGATGGCCTGTATTAGATGCTGCCCACCATTTTGTTGAAAAAGCACTGACGGCCGTGTTATACAATTGAGGGGCTTTTGGGAAATCCGCTGGTTTTCAATTGCATTTACGGAACCCGTAGGTCTAACTAAATGTTTATATCCATCATCCCCTGATTGCTCCCCAAACAAATATGGAATGATTAAATTTATCTGTCTCTGTGAAATATCAAGCATTGTACCCCATTTTAGCAGTTCGACGAACTCAATGTTTTTTTAATGAAGGTCTTTTTGAACATGAATTACCTTAAGTTGGCTTTGAAACAGAACATTGTCCAGGCAATTAAATAACGCCTGAATGATGTAATTGATAAATTTGGATCCAATATGGACAACAATTTTCAAATTTCTCCTAAAATCTTTGCAAGGAATGCTAAGTTTCAACAATAAATTTTTTAGAATTTGTATAAGCAAAATCTCAAAAACAATATTCTAAAAATTTTCTAGTTGTAATGCAACTCTCAATTTTGCATTATTTGTCAAAGACCAACTTTCAGAAAAATTGTAAGCATACATTAATAGCTAAAAATTTTCAATTTAGGTCAACTTCTAAAGCATTACAGTATACCTCAAGTTAGTCCGAATTCGGCTTCACCTTTGCTTTCAGACAAGGAACAGTTTCCGTTCTTCCTAAGAATGACTAATTCTGCTTTAGAAAGGAATTCTGTTCGCATTGCGCTACTTAAATATTTTGGTTGGAAGAAAATTTTTGTGGTAACACAAGGCATTGAGTTCTTTTATGATATGTATGAAGATTTCTACGAAAAAGCTATTAGAAATAATCTTACAATAGTGGAAAATTTTGTAATTCACAATAATGAAGAACTAAAAACAGTTGTGCCTACATTACTAGAAATTGATGCAAGAATAATCTTGGTTATGTCATATACATCTATGGCTTCTGATTTTTTTTGCCAAGCTTATAAGCATGGTATGTATGGGGAAAAGTATGTTGTAATACTACCTTCAAATGTAAATAGATATTTTGTTTCTCTCACAAATTTTCAAGATTTTGAATGTACTAGAGAAGAAGTGGAACTGGCACTAGAAGGCAGTTTGCGTGATGCAGGAATCGGGTTTAGATTTGACACCTCAGTTTACCCATATGATAGTCACTATGACGTTAATCAGCTGATTCAAATGATGCATAAACAGATGAATATATCCTATGGATTACAATATGCGGGAAATGGATTTGATGCAATAATGACAACAGTATTAACCATTGAGACGATAATGAGGAAGAATTTTTCTTATCTATTGAATGGAGATCAAAGTGAAGTTGGGGGAATGCTATTAAGTGCATTGCTAACATCTAATTATGAAGGCTTTCTTGGAAACATCGTCTTTGATGATCAAGGAAACTTAAAAAGGCTAATTTCAATTCAGCAATTCCGCCAATCCTTAGCATATAATGCCTATCAGATAGGCATGTTTGATGCGGTATATGAGCAATTAGCTTTTAGTGAATCTGCATTTATCGAAATTCCGAAAGACCAACGTACTAACATTGAAGTGCTAGAAACAATTCCAACCTCGCAATTCTTGTTCTTAACTGCAGTTGCTTTTTTAGGATTGTTATCATCCATAATTGCAATATCAATTAATATAAAATTTCGAACAAAACGAGTTATCAAAATGTCTTCACCCGCTTTTAACAACATCATTTGCTTTGGATGTATACTCGCACACATTGGCTCCATTATCATCATATTACCACGTCATCATTACATAGAAGGATTTAGTACAGAATTCAGAGTATTAATTAACATCACTTCATTTTCCACGATTTCGTATTCATTTTCACTATCATTCGGGGGTTTATTCCTAAAAACTTATCGCGTTTATGTTGTGTTCACTCAAAGGCTTTTACGAAATTCCAAAAAACTCAAACTTATGCAAACAGAAGTATTGCTTTCTTTGATTTCATTTTTACTTCTCTTTGATTCTATATTAACTGCTACATCCATTTTGCTCACCACTCCAGGCTTTGAGACTAAAATGTTTGGTGATGCAGTCTACGATGAGGCTATAGACGTTGAAACGCATTTTCTGGTAATCCAAAGTGTTGATTCAATAAATAGATATGTTTTGTTTGTCACTTTGGGATACAAACTCTTCATGCTTATTATTGGTGTTTTCCTTGCAATTTTAACCAAAGACGTGAAGCTAGATGAAATGAATGATAGCAAAATAATCGGCGTTCTCATCTATAACATCTGTATCGTGTCGATATTCTGTGCTCTGTTGTACTATTTTCTTCAAGAAATTCAACCAATCACATGTGATTTTCTTATATCTTTATCTATATCAGTTGCAGCTACTACATTGGTTATTTCCTTAATGTTTTCAAAAGTTTTGGGATTATACAAGTTAAAATGAGTTGATACTATATTATTTATTACTCTAAACAAATTTTTGTTATTCCAATGAAATAATTTATTGCTCAGCTTAAATCTTATCTAAATGTGTGGTTTTTTCTGCTTCAGTAATGGAATTAATTAGCATGATAACATTGCTACATAATCAATTGATTAAACAATATCATTTTTATCTATTATGGGTTACCCACATTCACAATAGACTAAATTGTTAAAATTTACTGTTGTTTCTGTCAAAGAAAGTTCATAAGTTTCTTGATATAATATATGGCCTTGTCTTGATTTAATGCAGCAATATATTTGCTTGCCAGAAATAAACTTTCATTTATTAAGGGGAGGAGACTATCATCGAAAGTTTCATGACAGTGCTAAACTTACCAAAATTGACAGAAATATTTTAATAGATTGAGATCTCCATCACAACACTGCACCCAAGTGGTTTGATGCTGTGATTAGTGTGCGGAAATTATTTGGCAAAAGGGGTCCAACCTATCTTATTTCAATTATAAAGCACAAGGTGAAAAGTTTAATATATGTAGTTTTTATATACTAATTTTACCTGCATACATGTTAAACACTTAGATAATAACAGATAACTTTCATATATATATATATATATATATATATATATATATATATATATAAATTTCACCCAGTTTGACATTTCCTTTATTTAAAAAATCTAGAGTCAACAGGTTGTTTACATATTTTTTATTGGTGCCTTTCATGCTGGCAAATTTAATATTTGTAATGTACATTTATTGGACATAGCTGTAAGTGTCTTTAAGGAAAGTAATTTATATTGTAGTTTATGATTCTAATGTAATGTAAAAGTATAATTTCATAGTTGTTATCTTTTGAGCATTCAAAATTGAATTTATATAGGCATTTCTAATTAAGTTTGGTAATTATCATTTATTAGTAATTTAGATTATCAAACATGGAAAATTTATGTGCCGAACTCAGTAAAGTAATTTTCATAATTTATGATTTGATTTGAGAAAGCAAGCATTTAGAGTGTGTTATTTGACTGCAGATGCTCATTTTGGAAATTTATAAATATGTTAATTTTAATGAAAAATACATAAATTTGATTGACAACGTTTTCTCTAGAGTGTCAGTTATTTGCATTAACATTTCAAAAAAGTAATTTTTCATATGCTAAAAATTGCAATGACAATAGAACCACTCAAATTTATAATAAGCTTAGAATGTTGAACTTTTATAAAAATACTTGTGTGTAAAGATGCGTGCATATGTGACAGCGAACCCATCTTGAATACAGGTTGTTGAAGAAGGAATCTTAAGTCTAGTAATTCAGCAGAGTTGAACAAAATAGGAAAATAGGACTGATTTTGATTTTTGAACAAATTAGAAATTATAAAATATTTGTTTCAATTTCATAAACATGAACATTGATATTGATACTACAATTAAATAAATTATTATTCATGAATTGATTAATAACTTAAAATCTTTAAAGGGAAACTACTTTATACAATTACTTGCATGTACTATGTTAATTTGGAGTATTTGCGTTCTTTCAGCTGCAGACAAACAATAGTTGGGTTTCATGAATACGTTATATTCTTTCGAACCTATTTTGCTGTCCATTTCCCTGACAAATAAAAAGGGAACCGCTTCTGATTGTGTACAGTACATTTTGCCTCACATGATCCCTTTTAAAGAAATCGCATTTATTTTGCTCTTTCTGTTTAAACATAAATGATACTTAATTTAGAAGAGTCATCAAGTTTCATTAAGAAAGCTAGAAAACTCCACAGACTGTATTGCATAAAGTTGACCTCTAACAATGATATATTTCACTAAATGAAGCATTGATAACTGTTTTTTTTTAAACTAGTTCTTATGAAGCCTGAAGTAAAGGCCTAGAGAAAACCTTGGTGCTTAGTGCCTAAAATCACGAATTTGGCAATTCTGTCAAACAATGAGACAGAAATTGGTTCATGGATCACAGCAGCAGCAGCAGTAGGAGTTGTGGAAAAGTTATTTTTGCTCTACAAACAAATGAGACTGCCATACGAGTTTAATTTTCGACACCTATTTCATATGCATTTCTTAGCATACAATCAATAAATAATGTTTTCTATTTTTTATGAGTATATTATATCTCTTAGAGGGATAGGTGCAGCGCATATTTGGTTTTTTGCAGTGCATTTGATTAACACATTTCCTAACAATGGGAGAGAGCATCGTTAGCAGTCAACAGGTAATATCTCCTGGTTGCAGGAGGCTCCTAATTTGACCTTAGTTAACATGTGCTTAGGAACCTACTGACTGGGAAAGGATATTAACAATAACATGTAAGAACCAATAATTAACAATAATACATAAATAAATTACTAGTAGTGATGTTATTTAAGTTGCAATTGATAATTATTTCTGCCTTTACTCCACTTCATTGCATCAAAGCATTGATCCAGGGGCGCTTCACTATAACTGTATTTTGGGAAAGCGTCTCAATAATGTATGACTATAAAAGTTATTCTATGCTTTCTCAAAATTATCGACATGTTATTCTATATAATTGAGAATAGATTATGACAAGATTGTGATGTTATGTAATGTATTTCTCATACCCTCATCCATCCATAAGAGGTTCATGTGTATCTCTACTGGCTTTAACTGTAACAGGTTTGCCCATACCCGTACTTTTAAATTAAAACAACTAACTACTCTAACTATTACACACAACGAAAACTACGCAAAATTAAAAATTTGCTGCATTTCTCTCATAAGAACATTAAGTTTTTTTTACTTAGTCACCTAACAGCCAATTCATTTGACTGTGATGATTAGAGAGTGACATCAGGTACCTGAATAAACCCAATCTGGTTTGGGTTTCGATCCGTGTCAGGTTGAACTCGGGTATTGTCTCAGTACTTCTGAGTCCACAAAATATCATCAAAGCTTAGATTTTTTGATCAAAAACTTACTGATGTTATAAACACCATTCAATTTGGGAAAATCAAAAACGTTAATTAAAAAAAATGAAATAACTAGGATTGCTGTCATAGACCGTATGCAGGATGTAGCCCCTCCCAAATTTTCAAAGTTCAGATTCAGAAATTAAGCCTTTTGTTGAAAATATAATAAAATGTGTAGAAAATTGTATCAACTTTTTGAGCTTTTGTGTCTATCGGCTTCTGCATCAGATGACGGTATCATTAAACTAGTAATTTGTAGTTCCCCTGAACTCATCAAATATTTGCCACCCTATTTTTTTCTGACGACGCCCCCGATGACTGCTCAGCATTTAGTATTTTCGTATCTGTATACCATGGACTTCTATGACATATTTACTAATGTATGTGACACGATAAAAATTGAGAAATACATTTGCACAGTTGGGACTTGTTGATAAGTGATTGCGTAATTCAGTCGCACGCGCAGTAGATTATTTCTACTTCCACTTTATTTACCTGAGAACACGCATAAAGAAGAGCATCAATTACATTTACTATACTGCCCTGAACAAGCAAAACCCAAGTTGTACATAATAACAGGTCGTGACAAGGAGACGTGATCGGAGGCTCATATTATCCTAAGTTCTAATTTCTAGTTTGCGTATGCAATCTTCCACTACTACATACAACTTGCCATTATCCTCCGTGTTTAGTTTATGCATAGTACAGTGGCGGATACAGAAAAATTCTTTAGAGGGAGCCCTATGTAAAATAAAATGCTAAGTGCATAATTGTGTACTAGAGATGGCATAAGACTATTGAATTTTCAATTTATAAAATTTATCACTATGCACGGACTTCACCACCATCCACTAACTCCAAAAATGGAACCACAGAATTTGTGCAATTTTTCAATTTTTTTACAAATTTTAAATAACGCCTTAATAGTGGCATGTTGGGTCTTTTAGGAGATTTTTTGTATTATGAACTACAAAATATATAAAAGGAATATATTATCAACGATTAATAAAATGTTATTGAAACAAAATAAAAACATAAAATCAAATAAAGAACACATAAATACAAGTGAGTTTCAAAAATATCCATATTAATACCAACATCAAGAGGCTTTGTTTACCCCAGGATTAAATGAGGCAATGTCCAATTCATCAATTAATTCTACAATACTAACATCAAGACGATTTTGAACTTGATTTAAAATCACAGCATCTTCAGGAATAGAAACAAATGTGATTGCCAATCATTTAGTTCAATAACGCTCGACGCATGCAACCCTTTGTTGATAGGAGTTTGTATCTTCTGGCATATCATAGTTAAATATAATGATTAATCTTTCAAAAATCCAGTTCTGTGCCTAGAAAATATATTGCAGCAAAAAATTTTCTTTTGAAAATACAGAAAAAAGACAATTATTCTTCTTGTTTCATTCAAGTAACTGATTTAGCAAGTAAATTTTGATTAAATAAATATTCAGTCAGGGTTATGTATCTTGGAAAAGAACTAAAATAAATTAATTTCAAATGAGAACTGTCAGTGTCATTTGTGGAAGTGGTTGGCTCCAGCTAAGTGGTCATCAACTTCAAGCCTGGAAATTGCATGGGGTTGTTTAGTTCCACGAATGCAGAGGATCATGCTTCGTAACAAAGAGAAACTAAGTTTGCATCTTATCCAGAAGCAGGTCATGGAATAGTCAGCATGCTTTTTATCATGATTAAACCACAAAGTTGTTTTAAACTTTTCAGTGAGTGGCAATGTTCCAACAGGTGTGTACGACAAAGGATTAAATTAACTAATATATTTTTTAAGAACTGTAAAGTTACAGAGATGAATATATATAGATAAAATGTACAATCAATAACAGGTACGTTTGACAAGCACCGATCTCATAAACTCCCTGAGCAAGCACTCGTTGCAGGTTGCAGTGCAAACATAATGTGTACTTATTATTACTACCAATACAACAAGATGCACCAGTGGTGTAAATGAGGTGTGTTCAATGTTTAGCTCTTGCTAAATTCAATAAAGTAGGAACAGTGTTGAGAAATAGGAAATTGTGGACAAGGAGAAAATTTTATTTAATTATTACTCATGCTATGCTTAAAATATTACATTGTTCTTTTGTGTATAAATTATTCACTATAGGTTTATGTGTCACGGGGTAGCTGTAGCTATTCTCATCTTGCATCTAATTTCATTAGTATTTTTTAAAAGCAAAATATTCCAAAATTTTATGCTTAAATTAAAATACCCCACAGAAATCACATGTGTTTCTATTCACTCCCATCCCAAAGGGTGAATCGAAATAATTTTAAAATTTATAACAATTGTTGAAAACTAAATATTCTTATTTTTATTGAAATGAAATTGCAGAATTCATAGGACCCATTATAGTGTAAAATTCAATGAAATACATTTCACAAATACCTGATCTTTGAAAAAAAATTAAAAAACTGTTCCGATTCATTCCATTTGACGGTATTAAGGAATTTTTTTTGTAATTTTTATTGTACAATTTTAATGAATTTTTTTTACTTTAGAGGGGGCCCGGGCCCCCTCGGCCCCCTCTGTATCCGCCCTTGGCATAGTATTGCATAATAGCAATCCAATGAAATTAGTAATGCCTCACAAACGTTGTGTTTATATAGTCCTAACTGGTTATGGTTAAATCACAAAAAGAAAATTACAATCTAAAACAAAAGTTACAGTTGCACCAGAACAACCATCAAAATTTTTCCGCAAAGTAATTTCTGGAAGATGTTTAGTTTTATACACAGTTACCTATCACTTTTAAGTTGTCCAACTTCATCAGACGTTATAAGTTCATATTCCAAGGATGTCTTTAATCAAGACGACTGTACTTGCTCATTCGTCGTGATACCAAGTGCAATAATTCTGCAGTGGATAAACGCAACAGTAAGTATCTGTTGCATTGTGCTTAAAGATTTTTAGGGAAGTAACAATATCAGCACTCAATGAGAATACTCTGTTGTCGTCAAGAACTGAAAACGTGAACAATTTTGTTCTAAAATGTCCAACTGTGGTGTAAGATAGTCATTGCAAAAGATTTAATAATTCAGTACAAAAATTTAAGGATGTATTCATATGTATTCTTGCAATGTGTGCCTTGGTTAATGAAATAGCCCAATTTTAATTACTAATTGAGCTCTCTAAGCCCTTGTGTGAATAAGGAAAAGTTCCAGAATAAAATTCAGCTACTGCATTCCATAAGTGCTAATTATGCCAAAACGCAGATATTAGTCCTTTATTACATGCTTCAGGAAAAAATTATTAATGCAACAGATCTTTAGAGTGAGCAAAACCCATTATCTATATTTCAGGTATAAAATTTGTCAAGCAAAAGCCAACATCTTATTAACTGCAAACAATAGAGATATGGGGTTTTGCCTGCTCAGAGCAGTATACATGGATTTGCACAAGATGATGTACTGAAGCAGACATTGTTACGACATAGATGTATACGAACAAAGTGATTTTGTGTATTTTCAAAGCTCAATTTAACTTACATTATACAATAAAAAAAAGTAATTCAGATGAATTAATTAAGAAAAGAAGTATGATGAAACACTATCTATGTTTTTAAATGTGCTCTATTATCGTAACAAAATCTTCCTGCAAATCGAATTGATTCGTGATCATTCTCCAATTGATTAAGTTCCGAAAATTAAAGAATTTGCAACTTAGCATTGATTTTCAAGACGAGGACTCTGCTACCGATTGTAAATATCTTCTGTCATATATGAATTCTAAGGTATTACCTTCTAATTTTAGAGAAATTTCTGATTTTCTTGAATTTCCGTCAAAATATTGGCGCATTGTTAATGTTAAATCTGCTACAAAAAGATTAAATATAAGAGATGAATTTTCAGATGTAGTATATTATTCCAATTGATGGCAATCTATACTTCTTCTAGAATCTTATAATATTCTTTAGTTATGCCTTAGTTCAGATTTTACTTGATGAAATGAAGTTTAAATTTGCTCTTCAATTTGTTCTTCGGGTTTTTTCTATAGCAGGTTTGGATCTTATAGACGAATTAATGGGGTAGATTATCATATTGATGTTAAAAGAGTGCTTGATGCAGAAAAATTATCTGCCTATTTTTTCTTTGCAAAATACTATCACTTGAATAAATTTAAGTCGTCACCTATATGTTCTTAGGCTGATGTCAAAAGTTCATCTTAATTTACTTGGTTATCAGATATTTTCATCAATATTAATAATGCCAGGAATGAGGATGGAAATTTGTGGTATCTTATCTAAATAATAAATTAATTTTTACTTTCTTCAGAAGTATTTCTGGATTCTAATAGATCAAATAGGGAACCGTATTTCCGATGTTTTCAACATTTTTTCGTGGAAGACTATGTGAGCCTAGTAATTATACAGTTATTGTGGAAACCTCTTCTTACAAATATTTTGCACTTCAAACAAGACAATTGTCGCTTTTTAAATGAATCAAATCAGTAATTCTGTCTTACTCAAGCTCGAAGGGATTCATTTCCAAATCAATATAGACTGTTTGATGCAAAATTCGTCATGGAATAATAAACCTTCGTTTAATCTAATTGTTTATTTTTTTTGCAAACAATTTTGTAAATGATGATCATCAACTGTAAGCAGGTTATGTTCATCTAGAAAATATAAAATTTTTATTACTTTAGCTGGAGTTTTTCACAGTAAATTTTACCAGAAATACGTTAAATACATGTTTATTGCATTATTTTTTAATCAAATATTGATATTCCTTTATATACAATATATATATATATATATATATATATATATATATATATATAAAGGTTTTCATAATTTTATTAAATCATTTTTTCGTCGTTGATTGTAAATATTAATTGCCATCAGCCTCAAATGTGTATTAGGGAAAATCGTGTTTTATATCACAGAAGTTCATGTATATACCTAGGTCTAAATCAGGGTTGGATCAACCAATCAAATCTAGTAGT
>CABFPE010000123.1:301944-321315 GCA_900660155.1 Hofstenia miamia | reverse complement strand
GGGGGGGGAGGCTCAGTTGTTTAGTTAAATTCGGAACAAAATCTGTGAGCCCCCTAATTAATTCTTCAGAAGTACACCTCTGATTGTCCTTTTTATTAATGCAATAGAAAGCAGGAATAATTTTACTTTACAAACATTTAATTTTTTTGAGTATCAAGTTGTGTTGGCATATCTTTAGATTTGTCCATTTTGATTTGATTCACTAACTAATTTCGACGTAAAATAGTCTTTCTTTACCTATTTCTTGACTGTAGAAACAGCTTATTTTTTAGAAATAGATTGGAATCACCGACTAATTGAATCGTTTTATTACAGGTCTAATTACTAAAAACACCTTACATTTTTGGGAAATTATTCAGCAAAATTGCAAAAAACGAGCTTCTTTTTAAATAACAAATAGCTTTAATCTTTTCATTGAACAAGGCTGTCTATTATAATTCACGAATAGGAATTACAGGTGACCGTACTTTTGAAAGTTAACCTTGTCATTTCAGCGCGATATTTTAATGGAATCTTTAAATCGTATTGATTTCGAAATTGCAAATACCGTCGGCTAAATATTAAACCGTATTGCGTTCTATTTTTCAAATAAATACATGCAGTTGCATTTCAATTGCACGCTTTTCTAAATACTTCGTGTTCTTTCACAATCTAGATGGGATATTTTTGAAAAACTTAGTTTTATGGGAAGCGTTTATAGTAATTTTAGTAAAAAATTAAAAAGTGTATATTTGTTATTTTTGTTTATTGATATTTTACACGATGCAAGGCAAGCTTATAATTTCATTGCAATAAATAAAATATTTTTAAAAAAAGCTACTATAATATAAGTAATAAATAATAATAAACAAAAATACAATGACATAATTTTGTGATCAAATTTGTTTAGTTTACAGTTTACAAGTATTGAATCCGGTCATCAGTTATACGTGCGATAAACTGCGAGTACTTAATCAACCGATTGCCGGCTACCAATTAGCATTTCTAACGGGTTGAAGCACTGTTTCAGTTATGAAGGAAATATTTTACTATATATGACACACGGGTAGTTTGTGCATACTTTACAGTTGGAATTGGGCTGATTTTTTGGGCCCAAGCCCTTCCTGGCCTAGCCCAATATGCAGCTTAGGCCATAGCCCAGCACATTTTAAAATACCAATCATTCGGCCAAAGCCCGGCCAAATTATTTTTCTTTTACGCTACTGATAGTATCTTTTGTGTCATTGAGGCCCATAAGCACTACATTATGAATTTCATTGCACAATTTTCATAATGAATTGATCAATATGTTGGATAGGTGCATATCCGTTTTAGTCCGTCGACAATGCTAATTCAATCCTGTTCCAATTCAAATTTCATTGTAAATGTTAATTCAATAAACGTGTTGTACAGTTCCTGGAGCAGACGTTAGCCCCTCCTGTAAATGATTGCATTTACCAGTGAATGTGCATTTTCACAAATGTTACCAATGAAGACAAAAATTTTCTAAATTATTGTAAATTTGTGAATAGATAGACTAATTTTGCTCAGAGATTTTTTTAAACATTTTGACGTTTCTTCTTTAAATTGTTAAACGCTTATATCACACAAACTAAACAAAATCTCAAAAAGCAGAGTGCACAATATAAATGAGGTGTGCCTCCTTTTTTATAAATAAAACTGTTTATATTTTAATCTTTTGCTTAGACAAAAAAATTATAATATTAAGACGATGAAAAATAACTAAATCTATTTTAATCTTCAATCAATTCTTAAGTTGATTGCTTAACCTATTAAAAGAAAAAGTTAATGATGACTGACTTAGTTATACACTTACATTATAATTCAAAGGCTTATATTGATTGAAAATAAGGTCGAGTTATACTTAACATAAAAATTTTAACTTTAAAAAGGATTTGGAATGTATTTCAGTTTTATTGACCCAGCTTCTCGTAACCTCTTTTCCTTGGTCTAATTCTTCTAAGAACAAATTGAACAATTTTTAAGCTAAGCTCCAGATTTTGTTTTCAACATTTCATAATTATAAACATATTTTCTTAAATTTTGTATTCCATAAAGATCTTCACGTTTATTCCTTCAGTCATCACTTATTGGGAAGCTATATGCATTGGCAGTAAGTACTTTGAATCATTGTCAGCTTTTTAAGTAAATTAAATCCTTTCTAAAAACCTTCAAATAAATATTCCTTGCAAAATATGATTGGAATTGAAAATATGGAATGAAATAATGTCAGAACAAAATTGTAAAACAATAGGTGTTTATGAATAAAGAATGGAAACATACTGTAATATATTTACAAAACACAAGTGTACGAAAAAACACAAACTAAGCGATTAACAATAAGTTAAATAACAGGTACCCCTATTAATATAGTCAGAATATCAGTAAATTCGGAAGATAAAGGAAAATACAAAAATTGATCTAACTGATTTTGTATCTGCTTAGGCATCTTCATCAGCTTAGTTCCACTATCTGAGTTAAGCAGTAATTTGTAAAAAATATTAGCAATTGCTTCTTTTACCAAATGATGCTGCCAAGAAATTCATGATAAATGTATTAGTCTGGATACTTTTAAAAATCAAAGGTGGATAACTGTTAGTGCATGCTCATTTTTCAAACATTGAATCATATTATTAAACTTTAAGGCAAAAAATTAGGTATACAAAGCTTAAAATTAACATATGTATATTCAGTAAATCCTGCGGTTCAATCTAGTTACAAAAATATATTTATGAAGGTTAATTTTTGCAATATACAAATTTAAATCTTGAGGTTACACACTAAGTTTTGAATAATTGAAATGAATATGTGAAGCACCTGCTTAGTTGTGTTAGCAAAAACGTATTAGAGAGTTGAAAAGTTAAATTCGTTCATTGATTTAAAAAAATTCATGATTCTCTAATTGTAAAAAAATAGTTTCAATTATTTTTTCAAAATGGAAGAGAATTGTCAGTAGTTAACTACTATCTTCTGTTACATGCACATACATTTATGCAATTCTTTCAACAACTTCTCAGAATGATTGATTACTACTTTCTCAGTGGTAAGGGCAGTGTTGACCAATTAAATTAAATCGTTTTATGCCGTTTTAAAGGTCGATAATTTAACACTAAATTAAACGATTTCGCTCAAACTTCCTTTATTTGACCGACATTATTTAAACGTTAGGTTGATGTAATCTACGATGTAGTAAACAAGCGAAACATAGCATATTGACACATAGAATGAACTTAAATATAGACATTGATCCAGATATTCTCTTTAGATTTTGCGTCGTACATATTTCTTACATTGTCCTTCTACAACCTAGTAATTTGAGATCGGCGCTTCTGTTTATATTTGCAAATTCTAATGGTTAAAATGATCTAAAGACTTTCTTCGCTAAATACCAATTAATTGTCTTAAGCAAACCCAAAATTGACTCGATTGGAATGTAAACCACACTACATAAATCTTTCTGATATTAAAACTTAAAAGTTTGTTTGCATGTTATTTTGTCTACAGAATTTTCATATTTATATTTTACAATAGATGGTTAATCCGTCCATTAAAATGCTTTTTAATCATAGCATATTTTTTTACTCTAAGGTCCCGAAGTATCGGGACCCCCTAAAACTTGATTTCGCTTTAAAATGGCTTTAACTCCATCATAAGTAATCAATAATTATTATATTGACATTTTAGCATGATTTGTTTAGTTACAACTAAAAATTGCAGTTCAATGTTAATAATGTTGTACAAATTTGAACATTAAATTTGGATTAATTGAGTATTACGTTACTCAGACATTTGGAAGAGACCCCAATAATTTAGACCCCGTTTTTTGATTTGATAAAATTTATTAATAATCGCAGACCCCTCCCCGATAATTCGGAACCTTAGAGTAAGCTAATACATGTATATGTTGTGCCGATACATGTAGTTTCTTGATTAACCCTTTACTGTCAACTGTTAAAACATACCAGGGCAACTGTTCATCACAATGAACATATCAAAAATCCGTATCTAAACTATTTGAAAAACTAAAAATTGATTGCGTATGTTTTTAACACTCATATGTTCAAATAATTGGGCAAAATACTAAACCTTTATTTTGGTTTTGGCTAGTAAGCGATAACGAAACGAAATAAGTATTGCTGTGGCTGAAGAGAATACACATTTTTGAAAAAGATTTAAATTCTTTCCGTAGCTAATGTTCAATTATTTGTAAAATTTTAAGCCCATGCTTCTTGATATGTGCATTGAGGAGTGCCGTGCGCAAGGTTAGAGGTCCCGGAGTTGAAGTCGAAATAGAAAGAGGAGATTCTATCACGTGGGTTTCATATTTAACATAGCGTTAATAGTTTTTGAGATATATGCGTCTAAAAAATTTTTTTATGATCATGAAAAAATTTCAAAAATCCACGGTCAGTTTAAGGTTAAATAATATTCCGTTTCAAAAATCGTACTCAAAAGAGATTAGATGCAGAATATTCAATCAAATAAATTACCATAAATTTAGAGGAATGGCGAACAACAGCATAGTGATGAGAGTGCAGCCAGGGAGTGTTCATGGCAGAGTGGAATATAACTTCTTAATTTAGGGGGCAAGATATATCATTACAATTTACACTATATGCATGAATATTTCTTAAACAACTTTTTTCTTGACAGCAAAAACAATTTGAGGATTGCGTTTGTAACATATTCCTGAAGTGGTCCAAACTTTCCAGATTTCAAAGGTTTGAATAGCAAAAGGTATGGTTTTGATATAGTCTGTGCAGTGCAGTCGCGATCCGAAAAAGGGGACCTTTTCCAAATTTGCCTAGTTCTTATATTGATGCACTGAACAACAATTGAATACAGTAATTGTTGCAACCACTATAGAGTCACTGTTGCATTAAAAAAAGTCTCTGTTGAATTCAAAAAAGTTTCTGTTCCTCTCAATAAAGTCATTTTATATAAACTAGCTAAAAATACACTTTATTTTATCCTCGATAAAATCCGAAAAACTGAAAAAAAAATTTATTGAAAATTNTAGGTGCATATCCGTTTTAGTCCGTCGACAATGCTAATTCAATCCTGTTCCAATTCAAATTTCATTGTAAATGTTAATTCAATAAACGTGTTGTACAGTTCCTGGAGCAGACGTTAGCCCCTCCTGTAAATGATTGCATTTACCAGTGAATGTGCATTTTCACAAATGTTACCAATGAAGACAAAAATTTTCTAAATTATTGTAAATTTGTGAATAGATTAGACTAATTTTGCTCAGAGATTTTTTTAAACATTTTGACGTTTCTTCTTTAAATTGTTAAACGCTTATATCACACAAACTAAACAAAATCTCAAAAAGCAGAGTGCACAATATAAATGAGGTGTGCCTCCTTTTTTATAAATAAAACTGTTTATATTTTAATCTTTTGCTTAGACAAAAAAATTATAATATTAAGACGATGAAAAATAACTAAATCTATTTTAATCTTCAATCAATTCTAAAGTTGATTGCTTAACCTATTAAAAGAAAAAGTTAATGACTTAGTTATACACTTACATTATAATTCAAAGGCTTATATTGATTGAAAATAAGGTCGAGTTATACTTAACATAAAAATTTTAACTTTAAAAAGGATTTGGAATGTATTTCAGTTTTAGTGACCCAGCTTCTCGTAACCTCTTTTCCTTGGTCTAATTCTTCTAAGAACAAATTGAACAATTTTTAAGCTAAGCTCCAGATTTTGTTTTCAACATTTCATAATTATAAACATATTTTCTTAAATTTTGTATTCCATAAAGATCTTCACGTTTATTCCTTCAGCCATCACTTATTGGGAAGCTATATGCATTGGCAGTAAGTACTTTGAATCATTGTCAGCTTTTTAAGTAAATTAAATCCTTTCTAAAAACATTCAAATAAATATTCCTTGCAAAATATGATTGGAATTGAAAATATGGAATGAATTAATGTCAGAACAAAATTGTAAAACAATAGGTGTTTATGAATAAAGAATGGAAACATACTGTAATATATTTACAAAACACAAGTGTACGAAAAAACACAAACTAAGCGATTAACAATAAGTTAAATAACAGGTACCCCTATTAATATAGTCAGAATATCAGTAAATTCGGAAGATAAAGGAAAATACAAAAATTGATCTAACTGATTTTGTATCTGCTTAGGCATCTTCATCAGCTTAGTTCCACTATCTGAGTTAAGCAGTAATTTGTAAAAAATATTAGCAATTGCTTCTTTTACCAAATGATGCTGCCAAGAAATTCATGATAAATGTATTAGTCTGGATACTTTTAAAAATCAAAGGTGGATAACTGTTAGTGCATGCTCATTTTTCAAACATTGAATCATATTATTAAACTTTAAGGCAAAAAATTAGGTATACAAAGCTTAAAATTAACATATGTATATTCAGTAAATCCTGCGGTTCAATCTAGTTACAAAAATATATTTATGAAGGTTAATTTTTGCAATATACAAATTTAAATCTTGAGGTTACACACTAAGTTTTGAATAATTGAAATGAATATGTGAAGCACCTGCTTAGTTGTGTTAGCAAAAACGTATTAGAGAGTTGAAAAGTTAAATTCGTTCATTGATTTAAAAAAATTCATGATTCTCTAATTGTAAAAAAATAGTTTCAATTATTTTTTCAAAATGGAAGAGAATTGTCAGTAGTTAACTACTATCTTCTGTTACATGCACATACATTTATGCAATTCTTTCAACAACTTCTCAGAATGATTGATTACTACTTTCTCAGTGGTAAGGGCAGTGTTGACCAATTAAATTAAATCGTTTTATGCCGTTTTAAAGGTCGATAATTTAACACTAAATTAAACGATTTCGCTCAAACTTCCTTTATTTGACCGACATTATTTAAACGTTAGGTTGATGTAATCTACGATGTAGTAAACAAGCGAAACATAGCATATTGACACATAGAATGAACTTAAATATAGACATTGATCCAGATATTCTCTTTAGATTTTGCGTCGTACATATTTCTTACATTGTCCTTCTACAACCTAGTAATTTGAGATCGGCGCTTCTGTTTATATTTGCAAATTCTAATGGTTAAAATGATCTAAAGACTTTCTTCGCTAAATACCAATTAATTGTCTTAAGCAAACCCAAAATTGACTCGATTGGAATGTAAACCACACTACATAAATCTTTCTGATATTAAAACTTAAAAGTTTGTTTGCATGTTATTTTGTCTACAGAATTTTCATATTTATATTTTACAATAGATGGTTAATCCGTCCATTAAAATGCTTTTTAATCATAGCATATTTTTTTACTCTAAGGTCCCGAAGTATCGGGACCCCCTAAAACTTGATTTCGCTTTAAAATGGCTTTAACTCCATCATAAGTAATCAATAATTATTATATTGACATTTTAGCATGATTTGTTTAGTTACAACTAAAAATTGCAGTTCAATGTTAATAATGTTGTACAAATTTGAACATTAAATTTGGATTAATTGAGTATTACGTTACTCAGACATTTGGAAGAGACCCCAATAATTTAGACCCCGTTTTTTGATTTGATAAAATTTATTAATAATCGCAGACCCCTCCCCGATAATTCGGAACCTTAGAGTAAGCTAATACATGTATATGTTGTGCCGATACATGTAGTTTCTTGATTAACCCTTTACTGTCAACTGTTAAAACATACCAGGGCAACTGTTCATCACAATGAACATATCAAAAATCCGTATCTAAACTATTTGAAAAACTAAAAATTGATTGCGTATGTTTTTAACACTCATATGTTCAAATAATTGGGCAAAATACTAAACCTTTATTTTGGTTTTGGCTAGTAAGCGATAACGAAACGAAATAAGTATTGCTGTGGCTGAAGAGAATACACATTTTTGAAAAAGATTTAAATTTAGACGAATGGCGAACAACAGCATAGTGATGAGAGTGCAGCCAGGGAGTGTTCATGGCAGAGTGGAATATAACTTCTTAATTTAGGGGGCAAGATATATCATTACAATTTACACTATATGCATGAATATTTCTTAAACAACTTTTTTCTTGACAGCAAAAACAATTTGAGGATTGCGTTTGTAACATATTCCTGAAGTGGTCCAAACTTTCCAGATTTCAAAGGTTTGAATAGCAAGAGGTATGGTTTTGATATAGTCTGTGCAGTGCAGTCGCGATCCGAAAAAGGGGACCTTTTCCAAATTTGCCTAGTTCTTATATTGATGCACTGAACAACAATTGAATACAGTAATTGTTGCAACCACTATAGAGTCATTGTTGCATTAAAAAAAGTCTCTGTTGAATTCAAAAAAGTTTCTGTTCCTCTCAATAAAGTCATTTTATATAAACTAGCTAAAAATACACTTTATTTTATCCTCGATAAAATCCGAAAAACTNCATATGTTCAAATAATTGGGCAAAATACTAAACCTTTATTTTGGTTTTGGCTAGTAAGCGATAACGAAACGAAATAAGTATTGCTGTGGCTGAAGAGAATACACATTTTTGAAAAAGATTTAAATTCTTTCCGTAGCTAATGTTCAATTATTTGTAAAATTTTAAGCCCATGCTTCTTGATATGTGCATTGAGGAGTGCCGTGCGCAAGGTTAGAGGTCCCGGAGTTGAAGTCGAAATAGAAAGAGGAGATTCTATCACGTGGGTTTCATATTTAACATAGCGTTAATAGTTTTTGAGATATATGCGTCTAAAAAATTTTTTTATGATCATGAAAAAATTTCAAAAATCCACGGTCAGTTTAAGGTTAAATAATATTCCGTTTCAAAAATCGTACTCAAAAGAGATTAGATGCAGAATATTCAATCAAATAAATTACCATAAATTTAGAGGAATGGCGAACAACAGCATAGTGATGAGAGTGCAGCCAGGGAGTGTTCATGGCAGAGTGGAATATAACTTCTTAATTTAGGGGGCAAGATATATCATTACAATTTACACTATATGCATGAATATTTCTTAAACAACTTTTTTCTTGACAGCAAAAACAATTTGAGGATTGCGTTTGTAACATATTCCTGAAGTGGTCCAAACTTTCCAGATTTCAAAGGTTTGAATAGCAAGAGGTATGGTTTTGATATAGTCTGTGCAGTCCAGTCGCGATCCGAAAAAGGGGACCTTTTCCAAATTTGCCTAGTTCTTATAATGATGCACTGAACAACAATTGAATACAGTAATTGTTGCAACCACTATAGAGTCACTGTTGCATTAAAAAAAGTCTCTGTTGAATTCAAAAAAGTTTCTGTTCCTCTCAATAAAGTCATTTTATATAAACTAGCTAAAAATACACTTTATTTTATCCTCGATAAAATCCGAAAAACTGAAAAAAAAATTTATTGAAAATTCATTAAACAAAATAAAAAAAGTCTTTTTACCATTTTCAAAAATCAATTACAGCTTTGAATTTATGTGAAAAATTCTTGATTTCATCCTTATTTTCAGATTCATTCAAGTGCTTAAGCATATTCCTATAATATGTGTCCCCTTGAGAATATGTGTATATTGCAACTTATTCATTACTATTAACTCTTGCAGTCAAAATAAAAATTATTTTTTGCAATTTACAGATTTTTTCGAGGATTAAATTTAAGGTTCTTATCCAGATTATATGCAAAGACATTAGTGAATGCAACACAGACTTTCTCGAATGTAACAGACTTAATTGAATGCAACAGAGAAGCTATTGACAGCAGCAGAGACCTTATTGATGAAATTTTCTGTATTTCAAAATATGACACACTCTTAAATGCTTTTGAGAACATTATGTAAAAAGGACTAATTTCGGATGTGAAAAATATAGTCATGCATTTCTAAATGCTAAAAATAAACAAACATTGTTAAAATAATAAACAAGCAAATTTGAAAAAATATGTTTTTTCCCTAATCTATAGTTGTATATTGTTCACTAAGAAGGAAGTTCAGATAAAATAGATTTCTCCATATATTTTTAACTGACAAGTCAATGAGATCGACACTCGATCCTGGCTTTATTCAAAAAATGGAATATATAAAAATCGTGTTTGTCAATACAACACAGAAAAAGTCGCCATTTGATGGGCGCATATATAGCCTCAGTAGTCATTGGCTAGGGTGATTTTTAAAATGAAATGAATAAGAAGCTTATGGGCCCTCAAGCAAAATGACTTAAGTTCAAATGGATTACACAAAAACCTCAATACATATATATATATATATATTTATATATCGAATGACTATGCTAAGGGATTTGGCCAATTCACCCCATGGCTCATTCAAATTCGATCCTTCCTCGTTATGTAATACATGTCATTAAATGCTCATTGTAAAAAATATTTGAATAATTTAGATACTAAGCTGAGTCTTTAAATTGATTTTGCATACATAGTGAAACTACAAAGCTATAGAAGAAATATGAAGAATCGAATTGAATTTATAATTGACAATGTTGGAATTATTTAGAAAATAAATGCCAAGTGATTTAAAAGAATTGCATTGTTTTTGAAATAGCTAAATCTTTTTGTTTTTCAATTGAAGTTTCCTTGTTGAAATAGACATATATTACTTAAAATATTGCAAACAATAATGAATGAATGCTCTTGAAGCTATCAAAAAAGGTCTTAATATTTATTGATTACGGTGGAAAATTTAATAAACTTTCCTGAATGTAAGAAAAACTCAATTTTTTGCAGGATTTTAAGAAAATGATTTATTAAAGCTCTTTCGTGAATATAATTATTATGTTTCTCAAATAGATATAATGTAAGCAATTTTTGAAACCGTTCTTTTAATAAAACATTATAATAGTGTATATTGTTGATTATTTCAGGTTGTTATAACTCTTTTAAACATTTTTTTCAATTTTAAAAATATCTTTGTAAAAATATGTTTTTTATAGGGTTGGGTGTGGTAAAATCACTAATAAGACAATTAAAAAACAAAGCTACTTCACTAATAATAAAAATCAAAAAAAATAGACAAAGAAGTGTTAGTAGTTTAGCCACACGTTTAGTTTCTTATTATAACAAAAGATGATTGATCAGCTAGTAAACTTTCTCTTAGTAATTTTTTAACTTTCCTTATAGTTGGAGCCTTTCCGTATTTCCAGGTTCAATTTGTTCCACATTCGACAGACGTTTGTGATATATGATTAATCCTTGTATTTGCATTTTATTAAGGTGTTATTTATTAAGCGAAGTGACCGTTAATTTACATTTATGTATTTCTTTAGAAATATTTCTAGCTTTTTTACTGCCTCTACAGGATTTTCGTCTCTACTTACAATACAAATATCATCTGCAAATTGTATCATTTCACAGCCTTCGGAGTGTTGATCGATCTCTTTGACGTACAAATTGAAGAGTATCGGGCCTAACACTGTTCCTTGAGGAACTCCCTTCTTTGTTGATAAGAATGACGAGCAAGTGTTCTCAATTCTTACCCGTTGTTTTCTTTCTGTTAAAAAGCTGTTTAATAATGCCCGCGAATCTGCTAAAGCCATATTTTTCTAATTTTTTCTCCAGAATTATAAGTCTAAGGAATCAAGGCTTTACTCAAGACTAAGAGAGCGACACTACTACTCATGCCTTTGTTTAGATGGCATCGAATCTCCTCAGTAAAAAGTATTACAGCATCAGTGGTACTAAAGCCCTCGCTATATGCAAATTGTCGTGGTGACATAATTTGGTTGACTAAAACTTTTTCAAAAATGTGTTCAAACGGATTAGTGATATTGGCCTGTAATTTTTGCATTCTTTGGGGTTGCATTTTTCCTATACAGGTGTTATATCAGCCTGTTTCAAAATTTTCGGAAATACATTAGTGTGAATGGTATGGTTGAAAGCAAAAAGGAGAGGTTCACAAAAGATTAAGGCATACTTTTTGATGATGAATAATGGCATCTCAGGGCTGCCACATGATGTGTTAGTGTCTAAACCCTGAATTATTTTTATTAAATCATGTTGCTCTATAAACTTGAAATCAAATTTCCTATCAATTGGGTCAATCATGTTTTCAAACGGTATTTTTCACCTCCATATAGTCCCAGTTTAGTGAATGCCTCATTCATTTGATTAGCAATGCTCTTGGTATGCCTTAATTTGGTGCTGTTAATGGTTATTTCTGATATGCTACTACTTAAGTTGCTTTCTCTGTGTAAGAACCTATTTAAAGATTGCCACTTATTTTTTGCCCTATTTAACTTGTCATAGAAATATTTTGCTTGAATTTTCCTATGCCTTGCTTTAAGGTTCTTTAATTTGGTCTTAACATCATTATATATGTTGGTATTTGTAGTGGTATGATTTTTGACGAGGTCTTCCTAAAGTTTCCGCTTTTTATTTTCGCCTGATAGAATTTCGTCACTGTACATTTTCCTATAACAATATACTTTAATGTACTTATACTCAAAGGCAATGTTTACCATTTGCTATAAGAAAATTTAATCATATCTAATTAGTTGGTCATTGTATAGATATAGTCCCAGGGATATTTCTGAGTTCTCTAATGAATACCGACTCCTTAAAATTTCTAAAACTACGATTGTATATTCTTTTTCTGCAATCTAATGAAAAAAAATTTCAAAAATCACTGATTAGCCTAAATATCCAATATGGCGGGAACTAATTAGCCCATAATTGTTTAGCATCAAAAACATTAAACTTCAATAACTAAGGTTTCGAATTCAATAAACTCAAGGCGATGTTCGTATCGCCTTGAACAAATTATATATTTTTAAAAAGCTTACAATCTCATGTACTGACTGACATTATTCACTTTTCCCAAAAATTAAATTTTAAAAATATTAGCTGTTCAAATTGAAAATTTGAATTATTTTTACTTTTTAGCAAACATATTTCATTGAAATTTGTGATTTTTTCATTAACCATACTAATTATCAAAGAATGACAAATGCCAGGCACTAGATAATGCCATAAAGAGTAAAAATGTCAAGCTTCAACATTATACAATAAAAACTCACGAAGTTACAATGTCACAAACATCAAAAATACCTCACAAATTGTCAAAACAAGGAAATTCAATTTAAAAGTTTCAGTCTATTTACATTGTTCCTAGTACAGGCTTAGTAGGCCTGATCTTTATTAATGAAACCTTCGTTCTACTCCTAATACTAGTTTATAATGAATAATTGAATAAATCTTACTTGAAACACGTTGCTAAGGCGTTGTTAAGAGGTAATTTTATGAACAACACAACTTTAAATGCATTTAGCATGATTAAAACATATTTACGCAAAACTAGCTATATTTTCTGAAAGAGCAGTATTTAAGCTATCCAAAACAAAAGAAAAAAATTTTATAAAAGTTTTGAAAATGAGTAAAAGAAAGGACATAACCACCTTAAGCAAATATTCACATAATAATTGAAATCGATTCAAAACAAAAACAATAATTATTTCTAATTTGAATTTCTTTTACAAAAATATTATTCTTGCAAAACTCAGTAACAAATTTTACTTACCTAGTGCCATGGAGCATGCACTTTTTGATGAACCAACAACAGCAAAAATTCGTCGATTTTCTTTTAAAATATCGACAATGTGCTTCACTGCCAGTCCCTCATTGCCTTTATCAAGACGAAACTCAAATGTTATGAGATCGCTAATATTGTATTCTTTCAATATGCTAATTGCCGACTGATAACCATAGTAAACTGATGATGAATCGCTAGATGTAATTACAACAATTAAAACCTCTTTGCTTGCATTGTTGTTAGCATCTATAAGAGAATAACATGTTGTAGTTAATATAATGATTAGTGAACCTAACCAAGGCATTTTTAGCGAATTACAGTTTTCTTTGCTTATATATCTTATATGAAATGTGAACGTTTGCCATTGGATAATGTTTACTTGATGTACAAATGTTTCTCAAGCTTTGAATACAATAACTATCATAACTCTGCTGTTACAAAACGTGAACTTGTTTCACTATTTTTTTATTTGTATCAAATGACTTTCACTTTGAAGAAAATACACTTGTAAATTTATATTTGAAATTACAATAATGAATGAAGGTTGTTTTTATTTTTTGAGTGTGCAGTAAAATTTAATAGTTCTTTGATTACATTATGCCATAAAATACATCTTTGAATTAGGTTCAAGTACTTATATACTAGTATACAATAGCCTCCAATTTTCTTATTTTTGTCTACCAAACTTAAATATCCCTCTACTACAAAATGATAGTTAAATCAATTGATATATTGATGGGGAGGAGTGTAAAACAAATCACTTTTCTTCGCCTCCAAAAATATGATAGTTACTGACTGGAGCATTGTATTATATAAAAATCTTATTTTACAATTGAGAGAACCATTAAATGTCTCAAAAATTTATTTATTATATGTCTAGGTCAGTTCTCTTTCTAAAACAACTCATTATACTATGGTAGAATTCTTCAAGCTCATAAAAACCTCCTACCCAATAAAAACCTAAAACTATAGTACAGACTCATACGCAAAAATCAAAAAAATAATTTTGCAAGTGTAAGCATAAAGAAAAGCTTTATACGAATCCTTACTTAATGTTGATCTTTGAAGCTGGATTTCACTACCTAAAGAAGTAAAAAACATTAAAAAATTGCAATCATTTAAAAATGCATTTAAATTTTTTCATAAAAATGTTTCTGATTAATCATGGTAATGGTAAAAATTTTACAATAGTGATCATATAAAATCTTATAATTGAAATAATGTAATATATTTGTTTCGTATTAATAAGTGTATACATAGGTATTTTGGGAATTTTATGACGCCATTTAGGTTAATTTCAATTACTACATTGTAAACACTTATCTGAATTTCTTGTCTTAAATTACATAATTATTTAGAATTAGTTACACTGCTTCAATATTTAAAATTGCATTGTTTTCTCCTTTTTCATATGCTACTACATAAATTTCAGAGGGGAAACCTACATATTTCCCAAACTTTCCAAATAGCACCTCTTGCTATTAATGTGAACAAATCATGTTTCAAGTACAAAAAAGTATTACAATCTGTGTCTAGGGATTGACAAATATGCAATACATTTGGTAGGCAGGCACTCAGTTTCATTGATATGCTGTGGAACAGTGTGTTCGATAAATTCAAGTGTAAATATTGAATTTTACTTCTTGTTTTCAAAGTGAAGGCAATTAATATTATAGTATATGTTTTATTGTGCGCATATATTTGTGAAAGAAATGCTTCACCATTTCAAATCAAATTTGCGGAAAGTAAATTCAATTTGGCCGGCCGTTAGAAAATTGAAATATTAATAATGTCATCTAGCAAAAAAACTAGTAATTTTGGCCACATTTTCTGTGCTTCAATTTCTCGATTTAGGGATTGTCGGGAGGCCTAATTCTTAGTATCATAAAGGGATGCTTCTGACTCTGCGTTTTGTAGTTATTAAGCATAGAAGTTTTAATACAAAAGACTTGTGTGGCATAATTGATGGAAAATAGTAAAAATGAACAAAAAGTAAAAATACTTTTTATGATTTATATTTATTATGATTAGGGCCTTTTTATCAATCAACCATTTGTACAAGTAGTAATTAGTTACGTAATTAGTATCTGTTGACGAATTGAAGAGGACAAAAACGCTAAGCTAATTAATACTAACATTGTGGCAAAAGAGCAGACGAATAACACGTTAACATATCATAATTATGAAAGACAGGTACATGTTGTTTTGTTTGCATATTTCAAAAGATTAGTTTGATGATGAATTTAATTACTTTGGATTTATTTGTATTATTCAGGTTTGCTTGATAATAGAAACTGAAAGGTAAGCGTCGAAGCACATGAGTAGTATTCAGGACCCTAAAGTCAATTATCGGGCTTTTGGTATGGCTGCAACGTGACGTCATAATTACAGTTCAATATACTGTAAACCTTTGCGTAAAAAACTGGCATTTAACATAAACACCTTTAACTTTTATTCAAGATCACAAGAATCAATCGTGCCCTATCTGCCCTGGTTTAGGAAAATAGCCGGCTACGGCCAAAAATTTTGATTCAATGCCAAAATACCGGCTTAAATTCATTTATGAAAATATTAATTTTCAATTGATTACACATTGTTTCAGTCTAATCAAAAAGGGATGATATCTTATAGCTATGACTATCACAAATATATTTTAGTTTATGTGCTGCCTAAGAAGTACACAGAATGCATTGCAGGATTGTTGCATTGAAAATTACAGTATTGCACTTAGTAGTGGAAAAAACACCGTTTAGGATGAAAGAATCACGGCTAACGGGCGGCTGCGGCCAAGAAAATTGCTTGGCCGCAGCACACTAATACATACAACGTAAGCATTCAATCAACAAGTCATTATTATCCGAAGAAATTCATCGAATTTGCCAAGCTAGGAATTTGTCATGTTCAACATTTTATTAGATATGAGTCCTGAGTTTCAAAAAATGTAGTGGTTAATTTAAATAATATAGAGGTATGCTGCAAAAATATGAAGGCTAGATAACTACTGTTTTGGTCAAATGACATTTTGCACTATGCAGAGTGTATACTCTGTGACTCTCAATTAGGGCATCTCGTAAGAAATACGAGACGACAATTTATATTTGTCTTTCTTTTTGTAACTATTAAAATTATAAGTGCCTTTTTTTTCAGTTCTGAACTGTTGTAGTAAGAAGAAAATGTAGTGGCATCATTATGATGCACATTGAATATCAGATTTCTCAGACCCGACCAGAAATCGGGTCAGATCTTGGGTCGGGTTTGGGTCCCATTTTGACCAATTTCGGGTCTCAGGCAGGGTGGAAGTTGAGTCACTTTTTTGACCCATCCCCGGCCTGTTTGCCATTGACCCGGGACCCGACCCAGCCCGTTCGTTATTGACCGGGGACCCGACCCGGCCCGTCTCCCCAGTAACCCGCGACACAACCCGTCTAAACCTACCCGTCACCCAACCCTATCGAAGAAGGATAACTAGCATAAGAGAAGTGATCCAAATTCAATACGTTAACAAGTGAAAATCGAACTGTAAACAACACCGTCAACAAATGGCGTCTTACGTTAACATGACCGTAAAGCAATTGCCTAACTTCCCTTGGAATAAATACGCGAATGAATGTTAACGGGGAAGTTTACGTAAAATGCCTGTTTTTTACGCAAAGGTTTACAGTATATTTAACAATATTATTACGTCACTTTGCAGCAGAATACTACACATAGCATTATTGCGAATCTTTTCAATTCTGCATATTTCAAACATATCTATGCATATAAACTTAGGCAGACATTTTTTGAAATATTTATTTAATCTTTTGCATTAATAATTGTGAAAAACATAGACTCTAATGCGATTAAGTAGTTATGAATGAAAATTCGAAATCCCTACAGTTCTAAGTATTTATATATTCAGCATGATACATATTTGGAAAATTGCCATTTTTTGGTTCTAAATGAAATCAAATTAATATAGATATTTTATGCATACAATTTTAATACGAGAAATATTTAATTTTTTCGATAACATTAATGCTAGCAATGCATATATGTGTCTTAGTCAGTTTCTAAATCACGACTGTTAAAAAATTAAAAATACACTCTGAGCTAACAGGACTTTTGGTGATAGTAGTTTTCTGTAATCAATCAAATATATCTTTGAAATTAGCACTTTTTGTTACAAATTTTAAGCCAGAACACCATGCATTTAGCTTAAATGGCGAAAGTAAAAGATCATTTGAAACAATATATTCTTAGCGTCTAAGTTTTTAATTCTTCTGGCCAATTTTTTCTTACTGACAAATTTGAGCAGAATATTTTTAGCGCTAATATGCTTACCTACATCAATGATTATACCATTATTGACAAGTTTCAGTGACTTGAATAAACAGTTTTTAAATATATTTAAATGTATATACATGTCACAATTTAATAACTAGATTTATATTATTTATAGAATTTCAAGTGTATGTATATTGAAAAGAGAAAATGTTGACTAGAAAATTTTGAAATACAATCCAATAAATGCAATACAAACCAAGTCTTATAGAAACAAAAATTAGTTCTTCTTAAGAGAACAGCGTAATTGTCTTATTTTCATATTGACATATTCTGCTGCGTTACTCTGAACAATTTCACAGCTAAATGTTTTTTCAACATAATATACAAATGCGTTTGGGAACAAAGGCATTTTACATCCTCAAAAGTATTTTTTTTTGTCCAAACAAATTAAACTGAATAAGATCAGATTTCTCAAAACTATGTAAAATTAGATTCCAGAGAAAATTAATCGGCTTGCTACATTTTGATGCCTCAAATATTTGTCGTTGGATAAATTGATTCAAAATTTGTACCTTTCGCAATCCAAACATTGCCAGAGTTAATTATTGAAAATGTCTGCTTGTAAAAGTCACAATGTAAATTTTTATATCGGGCGTGTTTTCTGTGTATGTGTTTAGAAACACTTGGACCATCTAGAGAAGTATCATTTTGGTCGTCTAATGTGAACAATTCAAGAACTTTTCCATAATGAACAAGTAATTTATCCATTTTTTGTGATATACTGTCCATCATCTTATTAAAGTCTGTAAGATTGTCATCAACTGTTTTTATTATCCAAGCAGTTGATTCATTAAACTTTTCATCAAAATATTAAAATTGTATGCATAAAATATCTATAATAATTTGATTTCATTTACTGCTCTAAGAGACGATAATCGCAATTTTCAATATAAATAGTACCAAATATATATATATATATATATATATATATATATATATATATCAATTTGAATGGGTAGTTAAGACAGTCGGCTTAGGTATATCGAATTTTTATTCATGACTACTTAATCGCATTAGAGACTATATTTCTCAAAAATATAAATAAAATGGATTAATTAAATAGCTCAATAAATGCCTGCATAAATTTATATGCATAGATATCTTTGAAGGAATTTGCAGAATTGAAATGCGTCGCAAAGCTGTTTGTAGTATTCAGTTGTGACGTGACGTCATAATAACCGTTAAATATACTGGAAACCTTTTCGTAAAAAATAGGCATTTAACGTAAACTTCACCGTTAAAATTTATTCGCGTATTTATTCCGAGTGCAATTAGGCAATTGCTTTACGGTCATGTTAACGTAAAACGCCATTTGTTGACGGTGTTGTTTACATTTCGATTTTCACTTGTTAACGTATTGAATTTGGATTACTTCCCTAAGGAAAAAAATTTTATTTAACAAAAATATATTTAATAAAGCACATTTTACAAAATTAACATTACAAAAATAGAATATTTAAGAATCACCGAATATAAAATTGTTTTTTTTAAAAAGAACGAAAATCAATACATATAAAATTAACATTACAATGATTATTTTTTGGGTGATCGATAATGAAAAACTTTG